>ML362429.1:0-59215 GCA_005239505.1 Nicotiana paniculata
TAAACCTAAACTAAGTATTTAAATGCTAAAATATGCAAAATCTTGGGGAGGGTCAAAAATCACTTGTCTACAAAGTATATTAAAAATAAGTATAATTTTAAGTAATTTGTGGCAATTCTTAAATATGCGGGTAATTGGTTAATTATCGGGTAACGGGACAATACCCGGTTAATTAATAAGTGGATGAAAATTAATAAAATCTATCCTCCAAAAATGTGACAGTTGGCCACAATGACTCCTTAGTCATTTAATATGTGACAACCAAGGATCAAGGCAAAAAGCACCTCATACTTATATTTATATATTATCCAAAATAGATTCATACTTACTACAATTAGAAGATTAGAAGATGGCTTTCAAATAAAATAAAGTCTAACACTGCCACTCTCAAAAACAGTACCAAGAAATTACCAAAAAATTCCTAAAGCAAGAACATTTCTTTCTTGGTTCAAACATTTCAACACCAAGAAGAGAAGCATAATCGTTCAAACACTTCAACTTCAAGAACAAAAGCTCAATCGTTCAAGCACTTCAATGAGCAGAAGCTTAATTCCATCCAAATTTTGCGGTTCTAAAAGAGTACGGTGCAATCTTCGTCAAGAATATTATACGGAGTTTTCCCTACTCCAGGTATGTTAGAGCCATCCCTTCTTTCTTTTGGCATGGTCCAAATTATACTGAAGAAACGAGCAAACACACAGTTTTCATAAATTACTCTATTCATAGAACTACTAGGGGTGTCTATATTCTTGATTCCCCATGTGAATTATTATTATCTTCTGTTCATGGGTCCCAGAAAAATACGTATTTGATAATGTTTATCCAAAAGGCATATTGATTTTTATGGCATTATGAGAAAATCTTATTTACGTATTTCTTATGCATTTCATGAATTTATACATATACATTGACTCATGAATCAGACAATGTTATATACGCATATATATGTATGTATATATATGTATATGGGATATGGGAAAGGTTATAGCGTTATATACGCACCACCACCTGATCAGCTGGTATACTTTGATGATTTGCCCACAGTGGCGGAGATGATATGATGGGATGCCCTCAGAGGCTTGATGATGTTATGTACGTACAGACCTATGCATTACATGACATGTATATGCACGTGCATGACATTATAAATGTTTCAGGATTTGTAAAGTTATTCAGATTTACAGATGGATTTCTTTATTCCATATTTCATTTATGTCTCTTATGTACTGATTTTCATGCCTTACTTACTCAGTACATTATTTGTACTGATGCTCCCGGGGCCTGCGTTTCATGCCCGCAGGTGCAGGTAGGCAAACTGACAGTCCCCCTTCTTAGGATCCCTGATCAGCGATTGTTGGCGTGCTCCACTTAATCCGTAGCTGCTTTTGATTTTGGTACGATACGTTTATATATATATATATATATATATATATATATATATATATATATATATATATATATATATATATATATATATATATATATATATATATATATATATGACGTGGCTCAGTCCCGTCTTTGTACAGTTATGTTTCTATTAGAGGTCTATAGACAGTATGTCCAGTTGGATAGTGTGTGGCCTTGCCGGTTTCCAGTTTTGAGATGTATAGTTGTCTATAGCAGCCTTGTCGGCTCGTCCTACGTATGTTGTACGTATATGTATGTATGTATGTCTTTTTGTGCAGATTTCCTTCATGTACCTTATTCTCTTAATTCAGTAGAAGTTATTCAGGTTCATATCTTAGACGCATGTTTAGGGGTGTTTGACAGGTAGGACTCAGGGACCCGTCGCGGCCCATCGGTTTGGGTCGTGACAAAAAGCGGTATCAGAGCAATTCTGTCCTAGGATTGTCTACAGACCGTATCTAGTAGAGTCTTGTTTATGGGTGTGTTTTTCACCACACTTATAGACAGGAGGCTACCAGATATTTAGGATGGTTGCTTTTCTTTCTAATCCATATTGTGCGATAGAACAGAGTCATAAGTATCCACTCTTAATCTTTACCTTATTTGTGTTTTTAGCGATCAATTACTACTAGACGACAAGCGCAAGCCTCTAGCATAGGTCACAAGGCTACGAAAGTGTTAGAAAGAGGTATAAGTTACACTATGGAGTCAGACCCATCAGAGATCATGGTTTCTATTGAGGAGGATCTATACGAGGATCCATATGAGTCATCCCTTCGAGCTGTTTCTACCACTCCGGCAGTAGATGGGGTGAGAGAAGTTCCGACCTCACCAAGGCCCTTAGTTTAACATCCCATTGATCAGGGTATGAGCGAAGTAGTGCATGGGTTGGCACAACCAGGATTCCCTCAGGCTCAAACTATGTCAAGGCATTTGCGGACACTAGCTCCTATGAGGTTCCAGATAGTCTACAGTCTTGGGAATCCGTCAATCAAGGTTCGCCAGTGTATGTTATGGGATACGCACAGGATGAGTATAGTAGTCGGGCCAAGAGGAGGAAGGTAACCGATAAGGATGTGAAGATTCCGCCTCGAAGTATGTCTGATCGAGATTCTTATATAGGATGAGGCAAGGACCCCCTACTTTAGACTTCCCCCAAGTGTCAGTTCTTGGTTGATGAGTTCCACCTCTTCTTGGAATATTAACAAGTCAGTGTTCTAAATGTGTTAGGTTGTTTTGTGAGGACATAGGGAGCCCCGTCCTGACTTGTATATATTATGGTTATGCCTACTTAGAGGTTTTGCAGACATTATCCTATATATAGTTTTGGGTATGACATGTCTACGGCCTAGTCGACCCCTATGTATATAAACCTTTTTGTAAATTAGTTATGCAAGTTATGTTTTAATATTGTCACCTATATATATATATATATATATATATGGATGTTTCCCGAAATGGCCCATGATAAATTTGATAATAAACAAGTATAAGATACGTGGTGTTCGGTTGGGTAGAACTTGATATTATAATAGGTATGGATTGATTGGCCTTTTGTTATGCTAACATCAAGTTCAGATCAAAGATGATTTGATTTCAGCTTCTAGGAGAGCCTGTTTTAGAATGGAAAGATAATACCACATCGCCAAGAGGTAAATTTATCTCCTATATCAAGTCAAGGAAGATAATCATAAAGGACTATATTTATCACTGAGTTCAGATTTGGGATGTGGAAGTAGAGTTACCAACCATTCAGTCCTTTCCTGTAGTTAATGAGTTTCTCGATGTTTTTTTTTCTGATGAGCTTCCGGGTCTTCCGGCAGAGCGAGAAATTGAGTCTGTCATTGACCTACTACCAGATACTCATCCAATATCTATTCCTCCCCTTATAGAATGGCCCCCACAAAGCTGAAAGAGTTAAAGGAACAACTAAGGGGCTCGTTTGAAAAATGTTTTATCAGACCTAGTATGTCACCATTGGGAGCACCGGTGTTGTTTGTGAGAAATAAAGATGGTTCCTTACGAATGTGTATTGATTATAGGCAGTTGAATAAGGTGACGATCAAGAATAAGTACCCGCTCCCGAGGATTGATGTATCAGTTACAAGGTGCCAAGTGTTTTTCAAATATAGACTTGAGGTCCGGGTACCATCAGGTAAGGTTTAAGGAGGAAGATATACCAAAGATAACATTACGGACCAGGTATGAGAACTTCGGGTTTCGTGTTATGTCGTTTGGTTTGACCAATGCCCCAACAGTATTTATGGACTTCATGAGCTGTATGTTCAGGCCTTTTTTAGATTTGTTCGTAATTGTATCTATCGACGATATATATATTGGTATATTCTCATTCAGAGGCTGAGCATGGAGATCACTTGCGTACTATGCTCAGAATTCTACAAAAAAGGAAGTTGTATGAAAATTCTCTAAATGTGAATTCTGATTGAACTCTGTAGCTTTCCTTGGGAATATCATTTCGGGTGAAGGCATCCGGGTGGATACACAAACGATTGAGGCATTGAAGACTTGGCCTAGACCCACAACACTGACGGAGGTTCGTAGCTTCTCCGTTTGGCAGGTTATTACAGGAAACTTGTAACAAAATTTTCTTCTCTTTTAGCACCTTGACCAAAAGTGGTATGTGGTGTCTCGCTTGATCTTCCGTAATAACAAAAGGAAATTTATGGTGCGAGCAAGTTGAAGGAGTATTGCGAACAAGTATAAATAGATATGTGTAGGTCACAAGCTAAAGTATGATAGAGCGACATGGTTTTAGAAAGACAGGAGAAAGGATAAGAAAAGATGAGTGAAAAGGTGACAAGAATGAATAAGTCCTTGGGGTTAAGCTCATAAGAAAGCTAATGGTATCTCTAAGTTATACAAGGCTCAGTATAGCCTGAATGAACAAAGACTAGTAGCACTTAGAATAGACGAAATGCGACGCTAATAGTGGGATAGGGGCGTAGTTGTGACGGATAAAGGATGAAGTTTGAGCCTCCGAAGAGGGGAAATTCCTGAATAGTAAAAGATTAGGATGCCCATATAAGTTAGCTCAGAAGGGAACTAAGTTTCAATGGACCAATGCCTGTGAACGAAGTTTCCAAGCATTGAAGGACAAATTAACTTCAGCACCAGTCCTACCGCTCCTAGAAGGGACTGATGGTTATGTTATCTATTGTGACGCTTCAGGCGTTGGATTGAGTCGTGTGCTGATGCACCATGGTAAGGTTGTAGCTTATGCTTCTAGAAAAATAAGAAAGCACGAGAAGAACTAAATGACCCACGATTTAGAGTCAGCCTTGGTGATTCATGCACTAAAGATGTGGAGGCACTACTTGTATGGCATTCATGTTGATATCTATGCAGCTCATAAGATCCTCCAGTATATCTTCAAGAAAAAAGAATTAAATTTACATCAAAGGAGATGGTTGGAGTTACTTAAAGACTGTGACGTTGATATTTTATACCATACGGGGAAGACAAACGTGGTAGCCGACGCCCTCAGCCTTAGATCTATGGGTAGCCTGTCATATTTATAGCCAGAAAAAAGGGAGAATAGCCCATGAGTTTCACTAGCTAGATAGTCTTGGAGTTTGGTTACTAGACTCGGGTCATATTGGAATTTCTATTCAGGATACGGTAACATCCTCGTTAGTAACTGAAGTAAAGGAACGCCAGTACGAGGATCATGTGTTAGTTCATTATAGGGATACCACCCCTCAGAAGGATAAGACACCGTTTGAAATTATAGAAGATGGGGTCCTTAGATATTAAGGACGATTATGTGTCCCTAATGTTGCAGGGCTGTGTCGGCAGGTTATGGGAGAAACTCACTATTCTCATTATTTTATCAATCCAGGAGCAACAAAGATGTATCATAATATCAATGAGCTATATTGGTGGGACGGAATGAAAAAGGATATAGTGAAGTTTGTTGCTCAGTGCCCTAACTGTCAGCAGGTTAAGATTGAGCATCAAAAGCTCGATGGATTATTGCAGGCTATGGAGATTCCAACTTGGAAATGGGAAGTAATTAATATGGATTTCATCATGGGCTTACCGTGTGCCCAACGAAAGTTCGATTCTATATGGGTGATTATTGATAGGCTTACAAATTCAGCCCATTTTCTGCTCGTTACGACTACCTATTCCGCAGAGGATTATGCCAGGCTTTATATCAAATAGATAGTACAACTGCATGGTGTCACTGCATCTATTATCTCAGATAGAGAAGATCAATTTACATCTAATTTCTGGAGGATCTTCCAAAAGGATTAGGGACTCAGGTAAGTCTTAGTACAACATTTCATCCGCAGACAGATGGACAGGATGAGCATACTATTCAGACACTTAAGGACATGTTATGAGCTTGTGGGATAGACTTCAAAGGTACCTGGGATGATCATATGCCACTTATTGAATTCGCATATAATAATAGCTACCATTCCGATATTCAAATGGCTCCATACGAAGCTCTTTACAGATGGAAGTGTAGGTCGCCTATAGGGTGGTTCGATGTTGGGGAAACTACCTTAGTAGGACCAGAATTGGTATAGCAGGCAATCGAGAAAATTAAGCTTATACAGGAAAGGCTATTAGCAGCAAATCTTATGCAAATAATCGACGTCGAGAATTGGAATTTCAGGTGGACGACTGGGAATTCCAAAAGGTATCACCGATGAAAGGTGTCATGAGGTTCGGAAAGAAAGGAAAACCTAGCCCTCGGTACATGGGACCATAAAGGATCATACACAAAGTAAGCCAGGTAGTATATGAGTTAGACTTGCCTTTGGACTTGGAGTCTGTACATCCAGTCTTTCATGTGTCTATACTCCGTAAATGTATCGGAGATCCTTCCAGAATTGTGTTAGTTGACGACGTACAGGTCACAAAGCAGTTATCATATGAAGAAACTCCCATTTCTATATTAGACGGACAAATTCGAAAATCGAGAACTAAAGACGTAGCTTCGGTGAAAGTACTTTGGAGAAACAACAATGTGGAAGAAGTGCCTTGGGAGGCGGAGGAAGACATGAAGTCTAGATATTCCTACTTATTTCCTCCTCAAGAGAAGGATCCGACCAAGACATCATAACCTTAAGGTACGTGTATGGATTCTGGTATTAGTTTGGTCATGTGAGGCCACTGTCGTTATTGATGGTCGTGGTCTTATGTGGCGTTAAATTATTAACTTTATAAATGAAGAGTTGGTTGTAGTATTGTTACCAAGGGTGACTCTTCAAAGGTTATATAGATCCTGGAGAGTTAAACATTCGAGGACGAATGTCTCTAAGGAGGGAAGGATGTCACATCTCGCGTTTTCGTACATTAAAAGTTTCGTCTTCAGTTAATTGAAGTACACTTGGGGATGAGATCATCTTGATGCTAACGTATTTACGTGATTTATAACAAGAGATAAAGAAGTGTCATGAAGGATAAAGGGCACACGAATTAAAGAAAACAGGTTTCGTTGAAAGTGGCCAATTTAGGAGAAAATACGGGTCGAGCGATAATACCCGATAATTATGGACTAATACCATGCAAGGTACCATATGACCAATGTAGTATAATGTATAAAGTATATATGAAGTATATTAAAAATAAGTAGAATTTTAAGTAATTTGTGGTAGTTCTTAAATATACGGGTAATTGATTAATTACCGGGTAACAGGACAATACCCGATTCATTAATAAATGGATAAAAATTAATAAAATCTATCCTCCAAAAATGTGACAGTTGGCCACAATGACTCCTTAGTTATTTAATATGTGGCAACCAAGGATCAAAGCAAAAGACACCTCATACTTATATTTATATATCATCCAAAATAGAGTCATACTTACTACAATTAGAAGATTAGAAGATGGCTTTCAATTAAAAAAAAGTCTAACGCTGCCACTCTCAAAACCAGAACCAAGAAATGACCAAAAAACTCCTAAAGCAAGAACCTTTCTTTCTTGGTTCAAACATTTCAACGCCAAAAACAGAAGCATAATCGTTTAAACACTTCAACTCCAAGAACAAAAGCTCAATCGTTCAAACACTTCAACAAGCAGAAGCTTGATTCCATCCAAATTTTGCGGTTCTAAAAGTGTATGGTGCAATCTTCACCAAGAATATTATATGGAGTTTTCTGTACTCCAGGTATGTTAAGGTCATCCCTTCTTTCTTTTGTCATGGTCAAAATTATACTGAAGAAACGAGCAACCGCACAGTTTTCATAAATTACTATATTCATAGGAATACTAGGGGTGTCTGTATTCTTGATTCCCCATGTGAATTATTATTATCTTCTGTTCATGGGTCCCAGAAAAATACGTATTAGATAATGTTTATTCGAAAGGCATATTGATTTTTATGGCATTCTGAGAAAATCTTATTAACTTATTTCTTATGCATTTCATGCATTTATACATGTACATTGACCCATGACTCAGACGGCGTTATATACGCGTATATATGTATGTATGTATATATATATATATATATATATATATATATATATATATGTATATGGGATATGGGAAAGGTTATGGCTTTATATACACGCCACCACCTGATCAGGTGGTATACGTTGATGACTTGCCCATAGTGGCCGAGATGATATGAAGGGATGCCCTCAGAGGCTTGATGATGTTATGTACGTACAGACCTATGCATTACATGACATTTATATGCACGTGCATGACATTATAAATGTTTCAGGATTTGTAAAGTTGTTCAGATTTACAGATGGATTTATTTATTCCATATTTCATCTATGTCTCTTATGTACTGATTTTCATTCCTTACATACTCAGTACATTATTCGTACTGACACCCTATTTCCCGGGGCCTGCGTTTCATTCCTGCAGGTGCATGTAGGCAAACTGACGGTCCCTCTTCTTAGGATCCCTGATCAACGAGAGTTGGCGTGCTCCACTTAATCCGGAGCTACTTTTTATTTTTGTACGATACGTTTATACATATATATATATATATATATATATATATATATATATGACATGGCTCAGTCCCGTCTTTGTACAGTTATGTTTCTATTAAAGGTCTGTAGACAGTATGTCCAGTTTGATAGTATGTGGCCTTGCCGGCTTCCAGTTTTGAGATGTATAGTTGTCTATAGAAGACCTTGTCGGCTCGTCCTACGTATGTTGTATGTATATGTGTGTATGATTTTTTGTGCAGATTTCATTCATGTACTTGATTCTCGTAATTCAGCAAATGTTATTCAGGTTCATATCTTAGACGCATGTTTAGGGGTGTTTGACAGGTAGGAATCAGGCACCCGTCGCGCTATATTGGACTTCCACGCCAAGACGATGATCTTAGCCATGCCGGGGTTGCCTCGATGAGAGTGGAGAGGGACTCCTAGCTATTCTACCAGCAGGGTTATTTTCTATGCGAAGGCTTGAAATATGGTCGAGAAGGGATGTCTAGCATATTTGGCCTATGTTCGTCATTCGAGTACGGAGATTCCTTCCATGGATTCAGTACCAGTTGTGCATGAGTTCCTAGCGGTATTTCTTGCAGATCTTCCGGGGTTTCACCCCACGAAGATATTGACTTCTATATTGATTTTTCTCCGGACACTCAATAAAGTTTACGGGGAATACAAACCTGTCCACCCACACTAGAATATCCTCAATGATTCCCTCTGGTAGAATGTTGGTTTGATCAGCCACATGTAGGGACACTGCAAATAGGAACTCAAGATAGACAGAATTTACACAATCTCAGAAATAAAATTCATGCGCCACAGAGAATGTACCATAAGCTTGATCATATTGTAATACTCTACTAATTGAGCCCATTCAGTTAAGGATCAAGTAGGACTTTATTTTGGTTGTATTGTATGTTGCGGGATAGGTAGGTTAGATTTGGATATAGTGACTACACATCCCTAAGTTCTTTAATATATATACATTAACAATTCAACCCCACACTTATGTTTAACTAAACGCCAACCTTCACATCATATTAACATCGAGCTCTCAATTTCCTTAAGCACAGACAAAGAAAGATTTAACACTATCAAAGAATAATTTTCTTTATAATAATATATATACAAATACCAATATTTTTTTTCTTTTTCTAGATTCTGATTTTCTCTTCATCTTATTTTTCAATTCCTTACAAGTGGCTCTCATAATTGTTTTTCAACATTTCACCTTTCTCCTTTTCTATAGTTCCACACAGAAACCCAACCATACCTCCACCTAGGTTTTACAATATCATAACATATTCAAGTGCCCAAGAAATGTCAATGGTTCAAACATAGAGTTAATTCAAACAAAAGGGTCAGGCTTGTAGTGTGGTTGCCAAAAAAATATGATTACATGCTTAAAGGGGTTAACTAAAATAAACATTAATTAGGTGGGCAAAAGAATATATCTGGCTCAACAAAGAAATGCCTATATCACTTCCTAGACCGAACATGACTGCTATTTCTCTTTACAAACACTCAGGGCAAGTTCTAGACATCAACTGTCATGATGTCAACGAAAACCTCACTCACACATTGGCACATAACTCACTCAAGATCAGATCTTTCCCGACTCTCTAGTTAAAAAAGTTAAGCTAAGTTACAATCAACCAATTTAAGGCACTTACCTAAGAGTCAATAACGGAGCCTAGGCGTCACAACTAATGCACTTGCCAATCTCAAGGCATATGCAGTCAAGGGAAATTGCTTTAAATTAGCACTATGACTCAAGATTCTTTTATCCTATAAAACAAAAAACTAACTACACCCGGTTTAAGTAAAATCCTTGGATAAGAACCGTGGTGCAAAGAAAAACCAAGGAGAATTACTACACTACCTAAGAAAGTAAACATAAAATAGAATAAAATAAAACAAAAGACATATTTTTGGATTTTTAAATTTATTTTTTTCTATTTTTCTCAGTCGACTTCAAATCCCTCAAGAACCCAGTCGACGAAATCCATCATCGGGAAGATTCAAAACTAAAAAATTAATTACTAACTATTGCAGGCCGATAGATTCAGAGTTATGATTACAAACCATATTGTCTAGAAATAAAGAAACAAATCAAACAAAACCAAATGGAAAATATCAAAGAAGTACAAATACAACCAAATAAGAGCACCCCACATTTAAGAAATTGCATTGTCCCCATTGAAAAATAGTAAAATAAGAGTGAATAGGTAACTCTCTGAGGCCCATGGCCTACTCCTCATCAACACCTCAATGGTGCACAAGTACTCCTCATCATCGGGGGGAATAGAGTTTGCATCCTCATCTGGTGGTGTATGTACTCAAGCAGTTACGCTCAACCATGTTGAGTGACCGCGGATAGTGGATGATCCTCCTACACCTTTGCCAAGTAAACCTCCCCCTGAGCAACGCAAAGGCGTATATAAGAAAATAGAAGCTGCAGCGTCTCCTCAACACGAACAAATCTCTGATCTACAGGAACAACAACATGGAGGGTCTGTCATAGCTGTGACATCAAAAGTCTTAAGAGGCCGCAAAACCGGAATCTCCCGATCATAATGGAACTCCTCATCATCGGAGGGAATAGAGTTTGCATCTTCATCTGGTGGTATATGTACTCAAGCAGCTACACCCAACCATATTGAGTGACCGCGGATAGTGGATGGTCCTCCTGCAGCTCTGCCAAGTAAACCTCCCCCTGAGCAGTGCAAAGGCGTATATTAGCAAATATCAGCTGCATTCTCTCCTCAACACGAACAAATCTCTGATCTACAGGAACAACAACATGGGGGGTTTGTCAGAGCTGTAACATCAAAAGGCTTAAGAGGCTGCAAAACCGGAATCTCCCGGTCATAATGCAACCCCTCCTCCACTTGGCGGGTCCTCAGAAGCCGCGTGATCATACTCGGGAAATATAGGCGACAGGCCCCAAATGGTCGTTCTAGGAAAGCCAATGTTAGAGGTTATTTAGCCAATTATTTACATTTTTAGTGATTATCAGTAAACAAGAAATATAAGCGAAATAAAGGTGAAGATTATAGATATCAATTTTATTTATATACTACTTCTACCCAGAATCTGGAGTCACAATTCACGAACACACTATGATTTTCTACAAATATTTGTCTGAAAGAAATTACAACTGTTTGGGAAATAAAGGAAAACAATAGGTATAAAAGTGTAGAAGGGGACGCCAGGGCCTGCGGACGCCAGCAGGACTACCTTGGGTCTCCGAGCTGTGTAACCTGTAGCCAACTTCTCAATCAACCACTACCTGCTCCAAAATCTGCACAGGAAGTGCATAGTGCAATATCAGTACAACCGACCCCATGTACTGGTAAGTGCCGAGCCTAACCTCGACGAAGGAGTGATGAGGCTACGGCGGGAAACTCACACTATAAGCTGCCTACAGCGAATAATATGACGGAAGAGAAAGCTGAATAATGTAAAAGCAGTAACTTGTAGGGAAGAAATATAGAACTCAGCGTGTCTCATAAATATTCAGCTATAACAAATCCTTAAGTGAAATGCAAAACTACCGAATACTTACACAGTTGAAGAAAAACACATAAACACATAAACTATTCCGATGCACAACCCGATCCCACCGTACATATCAAAATCCACCCATATTTCTTCTTAATAACATAAATAACAAAATATAAATAAAATGTTGTGGCGCGCAACCCGATCCCTCCATATCATAGTAAACACAATCACGATTCACCCTTATTTCACCACATTCCACCCTTTTTACACTTGTTGCGATGTGCAACCTGATCCCACCGTATAATAGTAATTCACCCCTATTCCTCCTCAATATATCACCCTTATTCCACCTGTTTCCGCGTGCAACCCGATCCCACCATATTCATATCATTTACAAAGGATGTAGAGAAGTTTCACAAAATTAATGCAAGGCCCTTACCAACACTTAAAATTTAGAACAAGGCAACTGGAAACCTTATAATCAATAAAATTCTACACAAATAATACTACTCAGCGATACCAAACCAGGATGTCACAAAAATGGCGGTAAGAAGATCTTAAGCAAATAATGGGGAACAATGAATCTACGGGATAACAAATATCTTCAACAAGGGGAACACAATATCTATAAGTAGCAATTAGGCATGCAATTACAGGTAGACATGTAACAACTAAAGCAGGGAAGAAACAATATAAAGAGAACGAAAAGAAACAGGAAAAATAAAGAATTTGGCGGCGCATATGTACTCGTCACCTCACATATACGCCGCTCACATGATTTTCCATATAGAAATTAAGGTAAAGATTCCTAATCCCTCAAGACAAGGTTAGATACAACACTTACCTCGATCCACAGGCCACTCACTGCTCAATTACCGCTTTTCCTCTAGATTCCACCTCCAAAAAACACTTATCTAGCCATAATTAACTTAATAACATCAAATATATCTAAAGAAATCAATTTCAATACATAAATTTAGGTTTCCCAAATTTTCCCCCAAAAAGTCAAAAATCGACCGCGGGCCCGCTTGGTCAAAACTCGAGGTTCGGACCAAAACCGATTCACCCCCAAGCCCGAATATGTAATTAGTTTTGGAATCCGAACCCAAATTGAGGTCTAAATCCAAATTTGCAAAAACCCCCCAATTCATTCAAAATCCATAATTTCTACCATGAAAGAATAAGGTTTAGGACTAGGAATTTAATGTGTGATGATGGAAATAGAATGAAATGAGTTAAAGGGTACAAACTTATGAATTAATGTTGAGTTTCCCCTTCAAAATCGCACCTAGGCCGAGCTCTAATGGAGTGTTTGTGAAAATGGGTAAAATCCCGTGTTTGATTCTGTTTTAAGTGCTAGGTGATAGTGTTCATCGCAATCGCATGAACACTGTCGCGATCACGAAGAGCAGCTTACAAAAGAATTATGTGATCACGAGTAACTGAACGTGTTCATGAAGGTTTATCCCCCTAACCTTTGCGTTCGCGAGATGATGTTCGCGTTCGGTAAAGTTACTTCATTCCCCTACCCAGCCCGGCTAAAAGCTACGCGATCGCGTGAGACGGGTCGCGTTCGCATAGAGAAATCCCCCCAGTGCTCCGCGTTCACGACCATTGTCCGCCGATCGCGTAGAGTAACGTCCTCCCCCAACCAAGATCCCTTTCACGATCGCGAGAATGGCTTCGCAATCGTGAAGCACAAAACATCAGAATACCAGCTGCAGCAAAACACACTAGATTTCTAAGTTCAAAAAACGTAGCCTATCTGAAACTCACTCGAGCCCTAGGGATCCAAACCGAGCACACAAGTATAAAAACATCATACGGACTTGCTCCCACAATCAACTCACCAAAATAATACCTAGAACTACGAATTTAACATCAAATCAAATGAGATTTTCAAGAAAGCTTTAGAATTTGTATTTTCCCAACCTAGCGTCCGAATCACGTTAAACTGACTCCGTTTAAAAAATTGAACCTGTACCGGTCTCCGGAACCAAAATACAGGGTCAGTATAAAAAATTCCTAACATTAACAGATTCTTAAAACCATTAAATTTTTAGACTTTTAGTTTTCAACAAAAATTCATATCTCGAGCTAGGAACCTCAGAATTCGATTCTGGACATACGCACAGGTCCCATATTTCAATACGAATCCAGCGGGACCATCAAAATACAAGTTTGGGTCCATTTACTAAAAGCGTAGACCACAATGAACTCAAATCAATTTTTAAGACAAAAATTCTCATTCTTATCAACTTTCAACATAAAAGCTATTCGAAACATGCCCGGATTGCGCACGCAAATCAAGGAGGGTAAAAATGAAATTTTTAAGGATAAAGAGCGCATAATCGAGCTCTAAAACATAAGGGACCTTTTGGGTCATCACAGTTTACTTTGCTGCTACCGAATTCGGATTTCAGTTTCGGAACTTGGTATAGGTTCATTTCACTATGTATGAATTGCCTACAAAATTTGATGCAAAACGGAGTTGATCTTACATGATTCAGACGTTCGGTTGTAAAAATTTCATATTCTTGAGTTTTTTAAAAATTTCAATTGTTTTGGTGCCCGATTCATGGTTCTAAGTGATATTTTGATGTTTTGATCATGCAAGCATGTTTGTATGATGTTGTCACACTTGTGTGCATGTTTAGCTTGGTGCTCGAGAGGCTCGGGTGAGTTTTGGATAGGACGAGCCATTTGAACTTAGAAGAATTTTTCTAGTTTTTGGGGTCTTTTGTTACCTGGTGCATCCTTCTTCGCGATCGCGAAGAGTAACCTAGGCTGGGGATGGATTTACCCCTATGAGAACACGGGGAACAAGTCGTGAACGGGAAGCTTTGGGGGCCTTACCTTTCGCAAACGCGACCACCCACACGCGAATGCAAAGGCTTGTGGGATTCTGGAGGGAGCTGGGCTGGTGTTCTACGCGAACGCAATCATTGGGTCACAAATGCGATGGCCAGGGGGAAGAGCCATGGTGAATGCAAAGAACATCTCACGAACACGAAGGTCACTTGGGCTAGTGCTTCGCGATCGCGTTAGGTCCTTTGCAAATGCGATGAAGATCTGACTTCAGTGATTTCTAATATCCCAAACACGGGATTTCACCCATTTTTCACCATCTTCATTAGAGCTCGGCCTAGATGTGATTTTGAAGATAAAATTCATTATCAATTCATACGTTAGTATACTTCACTCGTTTTCTTCCATTTTCATCAATACCCGTTGATTTCTAACCTTAATCTATGTTCTTTCACAGTAAAAGAATTAGGGATTTGGGTAGAATTGGGGAGTTTTGTAGAATTGAGATTTTGACTTCATAATTACGCTCGAATTTCAAAATTAATCACATAATCGGGCTCGGGGGTGAATGGGTAATTGAGTTTTCATATAAATCTCGGATTTTGACCAAGCGAGCTGAGGGTTGACTTTTGTTGACTAGTTTGGAAAAAGTGTAATGATCTTAAATTTTTGTATTGTAATTGATTTCCCTAACATTGGAGGCCAATTTTAGAGGAAAGGCCCCGATTGAGGTTTGATTTACTTGTGGAGCGAGGTCAGTATTGGGTCTGACCTTGATTTGAGGGAATTAGGAACCCTTGAGCTATATGTTATGTGATTTACATGTATAACAGCGTATATGCGAGGTGACGAGTGTACATAAGTCATCAAGATAGTTGTTTTCATGCTTTTCCGTATTTCATTAATTATTTTGTTGCATATCTTAACTGTTACATGTCTTAATTTCATCCCATGCATTAACTTGTTACTTGTCACTATTTTTCCTTATATTGAAATGCCCGTTTCTTCCATGCTCCATGATTAACCGTTACTTGCCTTAATTGTCTTACTTTTACACTTTAAATATCATATATTTTGCCTGTCTTGTTATTTTGTATTAATTGTAGCATTTCTTGTCTTGGTGCGAGATTCCTTTATGGTTTTGCTTTTATAATTCTTTAATCACAGAGATTCTTGTGAGTTGAATTGTTGAGTTGATTACATTTATTAATTTTGTTTATGGATCAGGTTGCACTCCACAACAGGTGGAATAAGGGAGGATTGATATTGATATGGAGGGATCGAGTTGCATGCTGCAATGGATTTAATATGTGATATTGCTATGGTGAAATAAGGGAGGATTATGATATTGATTCTGATTATATGGTGGGATCGGGTTACGTGCCACAACAAATTTACTTGTTATTCTTTATACTGATATGGTGAAATAGGGAGGATTGTGTTTGTTCAGTGCATCGGGTTACGTGTCACAACGGATTATGTGTTTTATATTCATTGTTGCATTATGATTGCTTTCAGTGTTTCCATACGAGGTTCAGAGGAACGATGTTTTTGGTTTTATTGATTTTGATGATTGAGTTTATTTTCATAATTTTAACTGCCTTATTAGTCCTATGTTCCTTTCCTGATTATCATTACACTGTGTACAAGTTATTGTAAGTGACCCACCTTAGCCTCGTCAATATTTCGTCGAGGTTAGGCTCGGCACTTACAGAGTACATGGGGTCGGTTGTACTCATACAACACTCTGCACTTGTTGTGCAGATTTTGGAGTCGGTCTTAGCATCGGTCAGTAGATTTCTCGGATTGATTCCCTAATGGAGACTTGAGGTATAGCTGCTCGGCATTTGCAGCCCTGAAGTCCCCTTCTATTCCTAGACGTTTATTTCATTTTAGATAGTTTTACTTTCATTCAGACCATTATCTGTATTATTCTAGTCGCTCATGCACTTGTGACACCAGTTCTGGGATTGTATCTAGATATCATTGTTGTTATGGGTTTTCTCACTCTATTTCAGTTTTATTTCAGTTTATTCAGTTTACTCGGTATCAGTTAGTTTGAATTATTAGAAATGGCTAATAAACTATTCTAACATTTGCGTGCCTAGCAAGTACAATGTAGGCGCCATCATGGTCCTGAGGGTGAGAATTTCGTGTCGTGATAAGTTGATATCAAAGCACTAGGTTGCCTAGGTCTCACGAGTCATGAGCAAGCTTTGTATAGTCTAGAGGATTGGTATTGAACCATTCTATTCTTATTCTCTCGCAAATGGAGAGAACGCGCACTACATCTACAGATGGACAAGAACTGGAGCCCCTGTGGAGCTGGACCCCCTTGTGGAAGCTACCACATCCTGAGGCTGAGATTGATAACGAGGAGGAGGTTCCGGCTAAAACTGTACCCGTCAGACCAACTCAGGTCCCGGAGAGGTTCATAGCCACTCCAGTGATTCAGGTTGCTCTACTCCATTTGGTGATCCTTGTGGAGAGTGTGTCCTAGGCCGGTACATTCCCGGAGGCACCAGCCATCTCTCAGGCTGGGGAAGCAGCACAAACTCCTGCTACTCACACCCCGGAGCAGGTGGCTCCTTAGTATCAGACTCCAGTAGCTCTTCCAGTTAGGGTAGTTCAGCCGGTTGTTGCAGCACATGCCGGTGTTAAGCCGCCATTTCTTCTAAGGCCCTATTAAGGTTGGATAAGTTTACCAAGATCTTTCCTGCTCATTTCAGTGGTGCATCTTCTAAGGTCCCGTATGACTACTTGGACCGTTGCCACGAGGTATTGTGAAACATGGGTATAGTTAAGACCAATGGGGTCGATTTTTCATTGTTTTAGATGACTGGTTCCGCGAGGTGATGGTAGAGAGATTATATGTTGACTAGACTAGCTGGTTCGCCTGCATTTACCTTGGATTAGTACTCATGGATATTTCTTGAGAAGTTTATTTCTGTCACTCTAAGGGAGGATTATAGCAGATAGTTTTAGCACCTTCAGCAGGGTAGTATGACTGTTACCTAGTACGAGACTCGATTTGTAGACCTAGCTCACGATTCCTTCATCTTGCTTCCTACTGAGAGGGAGAGAGTGAGGATATTCATTGATGGACTCACTTTCACTATCAAGCTTCAAATGTCCAAGGAGACGGGAAGTGATATTTCCTTCCAAACGGCTGTAGCTATTGCTAGAAGGATCGAGATGGTTCGTGCTCAGGAGAGAGAGCCGGTGTCTGATAAGAGGCCTCATCATCCCGATAGTGTTAGTGGTTCCTCATATTGAGGCAGGGGTAATTTCTGTATGGGCCATCCTTCCAGGCCATTTCAGTTAGCGCTTCAGGTATCTCACACTGCTTCAGAGAGTCATGGTCCTTATGTGCCTCATTCTGGGAAGTCAACCTACAGTGTATTATCAGCTCCTATCAGTGCACCTCCGATTCGGAGCTATCACTGTGGTTATCCGGACTATTCGGGTCAGCTTCAGCTTCAGCAACCACATCAACAACATGGGTGTCTGGAGTGTGGAGGTACTAGTCACATGAGGAGGTTCTATCCGACATTGTTAGGCATGCCCAGCCCCGATTTTATGCTTTCCCAACTAGACCTGAGGCCAATTTGACGTTGTTATCACAGGTATTGTTCAAGTTTTCCATAGATATGCTTCAGTTCTATTTGATCCAGGCTCTACTTATTCCTATGTCTCATGCTAGTTTGCTTCATATCTAGTTGTGTCTCGTGATTCTTTGAGTGCTCATGTGTATGTGTCCACGCCTGTGGGAGATTCCATTATTGTATATCGCGTTTATCGCTTGTGTGTGATTAATATTGGGAGTTTTGAGACTAGCGTATATCATCTACTTCTTGATATGGTAGACTTTGATGTTATATTGGGTATGGATTGATTGTCACCTTATCACGCTATATTGGACTGCTACGCCAAGACGATGACCTTAGCCATGCCAGGGTTGCCTCGATGAGCGTGGGGAGGGACTCCTGACCATTCTACCAGCAGGGTTATTTTCTATGTGAAGGCTCGACATATGGTCGAGAAGGGATGTCTAGCATATTTGGCCTATGTCTGTGGTTCGAGTATGGAGATTCCTTCCATGGATTCAGTACCAGTTGTGCATGAGTTTCTACCGGTATTTCTTGCAGATCTGCCGGGGTTTCACCCCACAAAAATATTGACTTCTGTATTGATTTTGCTCCGGACACTCAATGAAGTTTACGGGGAACACAAACTTGTCCACCCACACTAGAATATCCTCAATTATTCCTTCTGGTAGAATGGTGGTTTGATCAGCCATATGTAGGGACATTGCTAATAGGAACTCAAGATAGACAAAATTTACTCAATCCCAGAAATGAAATTAATGCGCCACAGAGAATGTACCATAAGCTTAATCGTAGTGTAATACTCTACTAATTGAGCTCATTCAGTTAAGGATCAAGTAGGACTTTATTTTGTATTGTAGGATGCGGGACATGTAGGTTAGATTTGGATATAGTGGCTACACCTCCCTAAGTTCTTTAATATATATGCATTAACAATTCAAACCCCACACTTATGTTGAACTAAACCCCAACTTTCACATCATATTAACACCAAGCTCATAATTTCCTTAAGCACAGACAAAGCAAGATTTACCATTATCAAGGAATAATTTTCTTTATAATAATATATACGAACACCAACGGTTTTCTCTTTTTCTAGATTCTAATTTTCTCTTCAACTTATTTTTCAATTCCCTACAAGTGGATCTCATAATATTTTTCCAACGGTGCACCTTTGTCATTTTCTATTGTTCCACTCAGAAACCCAACAATACCTCCACTTAGCTTCTACAAGCTCATAACATATTCAAGTGCTCAAGAGATGTCAACGGTTCAAACATATAGTCAATTAAAAAAAAGGGGTCAGGCTTGTAGTGTGGTTGCCAAATAAATATGATTACATGCTTAAAGGGGTTAACTAAAATAAACATTAATTAGGTCAACAAAGAAATATATCTGGCTCAACAAAGAAATTCCTATATCACTTCCTAGACCGAACAAGACTGCTATTTCGATTTGCAAACATGGGGAAGTTTTAGACATCAACTGACATGCACACAATATCAACGAAAACCTCACTCACACATTGGCACATAACTCACTCAGCATCAGATCTTGCCCGACTCTCTAGTCAAAATAGTTAAGCTAAGTTACGATCAACCAATTTAAGGCACTTATCTAAGAGTCAATAACTGAGCCTAGCCGTGACAACTAATGCACTCACCACTCTCAAGGCATATGCAGTCAAGGGAAATTGCTTCAAATTAGCATGATGACTCAAGGTTATTTATTCCTATAAAAAAAAAAATAACTACACCCGGTTTAAGTAAAACCCTTGGATAAGAACCGTGGCACAAAGAATAAGCAAGGGAGAATTACTACAGTACCTAAGAAAGTAACATAAAATAGAATAAAATAAAACAAAAGACATAATTTTGGATTTTCAAATTTTTTTTTTCTATTTTTCTCGTTCTACTTCAAATCCCTCAAGAACCCAGTCGACGAAATCCATCATCGAGATTAGTCAAAACTAAACAATTAATTACTAACTATTGCAGGCCGATAGAATTCAGAATTATGATTACAGACCATATTGTCTAAGAAAGAAAGAAACAAATCAAACAAAACCAACTGGCAAATAGCAAACAAGTACAAATACAATCAAATAGGAGCACCCCACACTTAAGAAATTGCAATGTCCCCATTGAAAAACAGTAAACAAGAGTGAAAAGGTAATTCCCTGAGGCCCATGGCCTACTCCTCGTGAACACCCTCAATGGTGCGCAAGTACTCTTCATCATCGGAGGGAATATAGTTTGCATCCTCATCTGGTGGTATCTGTACTCCAGCAGCTACGCCTAACCATGTTGCGTGACCGTAGAGAGTGGATGGTCCCGCTACAGATCTGCCAAGTAAACCTCCCCCTGAGCAGCGCGAAGGCGCATATCAGCAAATAGCAGTTGCAGTATCTCCTCAACACGAACAAATTTATGATCTACAGGAATAATAACAGGGGGTCTGTCATAGCTGTGACATCAAAAGGCTTAAGAGGCCGCAAAACCGAAATCTCTCGGTCATAATGAAACTCAGCCTCCACTTTGTTGGTCCTCATAAGCCGTGTGATCATACTCGGGAAATATAGGCAGCGGGCCCCAAGTGGTCATTCTAGGTAGGCATGATCTTTTCATTAACCAACTGGAGAATGACTCTGGCGGGACACAGGAAATGGCACTTCTCCATGTCCTTGTGGAAGTCATTAGCATCTCACATCCATGTCGCAAGAGACCCCGCGCCACACAGCTAGCGTCTAATATCAGGATAGAGGGCCGACGCAAACACCTCAAGAACAACTTATGCGAATGTTCTGTGAATCCCCTGATTTGATTTATTACCTGGGAAGAAAATGGAATCATATTGACTTGCACCTCCACTTTATACACTGCATTTAAACTGGCCTCAGGTTGCCAATTAGCGTCAAATTTCTTAACCATGTTAACATTCACCAACTCACCAGGAAGGAACAAGCCTTCAAAACCCATGTATCTAATGTTGTTGTAAATCCCGGAGTATTTCTAGGCTAGCTTACCATCATCAATGTCAGTTTCCGGTTCGGGACTCACCGCCGGAACAAAGGTCCAATACCACATCCTAACATGAGCTGGCACAACCCGAATTCCATACTTGCAGCCTGGTACTACATCCGCATCAGGATCAATTCGCTCCTCTTCCTCCTCTAGTGGGGCGGGTGGAGGTGCCCGCCTACCTCCTCGATAGCTACTAGAGACAACCGTTGAAGTACCTATGTTAGAATGTTAGTTAGGGTGATGGTGAGACATTCTACCTGCATAAGACAAACACATTAGCCACAACTCTTTAAAAAAAACAAGACCAAAGGGGTAACCACCCTACACTTATGTTATTGGTATATTCACAAGTATAATGTATATCGGGGACTCAGACTACCCCATTGATAGAACACCACGAGCAATCAACAACCCACACGACCACCAACATAACATTACAACAACATAACCACGGACTACACTAGTGTAAAAGACAAAATTAAGAAGCTAAACTAGTAATTAAGGAAAGAAGCATAATAAGTTAGTCTAATCCACTATTAACAAAATTAAGATACAATGCAATACTACACTAATGGTTAGCATGAATCGGATACCCCCAACTAGCACCTAATAACACATTAGCATGGGGTGGTCAATAGATTAACACTCGGGGCTAACACATTAAAGTTTCACAACATAAGAATATGACATCCCACCCCACACTTATCATCAAGAATCACATCCCACAAAGCACTTCCCTTCTAAATTAGCAACACTACACAATTTTATGTCACTAAGGCATTTCAACAAACACATTGTGGGCATAACTCGCACCATCTTATTTCAATTCAAAGTGGGTTAGAATCACCATACAACCATATCAAATACACCACTCACCACAAACACAACATCACCACATCTTCACAATAGCACCAAGTGAACAAATTGTACAAAAAACTTCACTAATTTTTGGCCACTTGGGCACCCCACCAAGCTTCAACACAAACTAATTGCAACACCATCAAAACACACAAAAAATCACCCATAATCGTAAGAACAATGAAAACCCCGCAAGTTTATGCAAGAATTTCGGCAAAAATACAAGAAAAATAGATAAAAGATTAGAAAAACATAAAATATTCAGGGTTAGAAAACATGAACTAAAGTTAACTAAAATCTACAATCAAATACTAAAAGAAGGTGTCATGACCCAAAATCCATACTAGTCGTGATGGCGCCTAGCTCAACCCGCTAGGTAAGCCAATTACTATCCAATTTAATAAGACTTATTAAGAGAAGAATGATAATACAAGTGTTTAATGCAAGAACTATCCCAAGGACCGGTAGTACAAATGAGCTTCTAAGAATAGAGTTTACAAAACTAGTATGAATTAAATACATCATCTGTTCGAAAGTACATAAACAAATTTATACTTTCTAAGGCTACCATGAACAAGAGGCAACTTCAACCGGAGCGCAGGTACATCTTCAAATCCAGCTATCGTCGATCTCAGCAATGTTCGCAGGCAACATTTGCACGCAAGGTACATAAGTGTAGTATGATTACAACCGACCCCATGTACTTAATAAGTAACAAACCTAACCTTAGGTTGAAAGTAGTGACGAGCTAGAACAAAGGTTGGGTCCAAATCCAATATCCAACAACAGTTCATAACAACGTAAAGCAAGTGATAAAAGAAGTAATTCAGGGATTATTCATAGTTTCCCAAAAAATAGTTCCGCTTTTCAAGTATATCAGTGAAAATCCAAATCCTTTACTGAAATCGTCGAAAATATACTTGAAAACAATAATTTTTTTCAAAAATTCTTTCAACAATAAATATGATGTTTCATTTTCCTTTCAGCTAGCAAGAATAAAATGCCTCTCTATGCCCATATTTCAAGATGTGTGAGAAGTCATGAATGTCGTGATACTATACAACACGAGGAAAAATGCATCCCTACGTTTGTATGTCAAGTGTGCATGCCAAATGCGATGCGAATCAGTGATAAAGATCATATACATACTCTCAGAGTATCAATTCACACAGTACCCCCACCACTCAGTCCTCTCATTCACTCAGTCCTCCCAGTCATTCAGTCCTCCCAAATCGCTTGGCAATCGGCACTCGCACTCAGTAAGAACCTGCACTCACTGGGGGTGTGTACAGACTCCGGAGGGGCTCCTTCAGCCCAAGCGCAATATTTAGCCAATCATGGCATAAAATCAATGAAACATGTTGTGTCGTGTAGCCCAATCCCATAAATATCCTCACAATAGGCCCTCGGCCTCACTCAGTCATCAATCTCTCAATTCTCTTGGGCTCTCAATGTTATGAAATATCAACTCAAAAATAACGATGTGATGTATCAATAAATAGTAACAAAGACTGAGATATGATATATATATGAATGTGTATTACTGAGTATGTAATGCAATGAAAGTAGATAGCTCACGCTCATTAGCAGAAATGACCTTAGTGGGTCCCAACAGGATAAGCATGTAACCTAGACATGGATTCTAGCACGGATCAAAGCTCAATCGCTCAAATACATAAAAATTACATGGTTACAAGTAAGAGCAGGTAACTACACCATCACAGAATTAACAAAATTACAATTTACACGGTGCACACCTATCACCTAGTACGTGCGTCACCTTAACACCAATCACATAACACGTAATTCGGGTTTCATACCCTCAACACAAAATTTATAAGTGTTGCTTACCTCGAACAAGCCAATTCCAATACTAAGCAACCCAAGAGATGCCTTGGAACCCGACAAAACTCAAAAAATCTGAAAACACATTCAATTACGAGTCCAACCATATTAGTTTCACTCAAATCTGACTCCAAATCAATGTTCAAAATTCAAAAATTCACATTATGGAACTTCAGGCTAAAGCCCCCAATTTCTCTTTAAAATTCATCAACCAATTGCCAAAAATGAAGATAGATTCATGGAATAAGATCAAAACCAAGTATAGAACACTTACCCACATCATTGTGATGAAAATTTCTTCAAAAATCACCTCAATCTGTGTCCCACAACTCAAAATATGAAGAAAGAACCAAAACCTCGATTTTAGTTTCTGCCCAGAATTTTCGCATATGCGGTTAAATATCGCATCTGTGACCTTCGTTTTTGCGGAAAAACTTCGCTTCTGCAAAAAATAGCCTTGCCCAGCAACCCCTGCACCTATGGTATTAAACTCCGCTTCCGCGAAGACCCTTGCACCTGCGCATCCGCACAAACGTCTTTTTCTCTTCTCCTGTGGGCCTCCTTATCCAGCTGTCATCCCGCTTCTGCGACTGCATTGTCGTTTCTACGACCATCGCACCTTCACAAAACCAGCCGCAGGTACGATCACACAAGAACCAGCAACTCCTCAACAATTCAACATGAAATGCAAATGATCTGAACCTCGTCCGAACATAACACGGACCTACTCGAGGCTTCAAATCACATATAACAACATCAAAACGATGAATTGCGCCTCAAATCAAACTTAAAGAACTTTCAACTTCCAAACCTCGCGCCAAAACATACTAAATCAACTCGGAATGAACCTAAATTTTGCACACAAGTCTCACATGAGAAAACAAAGCTATTCCAATTCCCGAAATTATAATCCGAATCTGATATAAAAAATTCAACTTCTGGTCAAACTTATGAACTTTTCTAACCTTCAGATTTTTAATTTTCACTAATTTATGCCAAAACCTTCTAGAAACATCCAAATGCAAATCTAGGCATATGCCCGAGTCCAAAATCACCATCCAAACCTATCGGAACCATCAAGACTCCGTTCCGGGCTCAAATTCACAAGAAGTCAAACTTGGTCAACTCTTCCAACTTAAAGCTTCAATAATGAAATCGTTCTACCAAATTAATTTCGAATAACCTGAAAACTAAAATCGGCGATTCACATAAGTCATAATACTTCATACGGAGCTACTCATGCTCATGAACTATTGAGCGAAGTGCAGTTGCTCTAATCGACCTGTCGAGTCGTTACAGAAGGAGAAGAAGAACTTACCTTGATGAGGTGTGAAGGCGAAGAGTTGGAGTGGAAGAAATTTGAAGAAGAAGAAAAATGGGGGATTTGGGAGTGAGTTAGAGAGGAAAGACTTGATATATATATATATATATATATATATGAGAGAAGGGGAAAAGAAAAAGGGTATGTTGTTTTAGCTTTCAAGATTTTTTTTATTTTTTATATTTTCAAAAAATAAAATGAGCCGCAATTTTTGCACTGTCGGTAGTGGGGTTTTCTAGAGAGTCATTTTTTGACAGATATTTCCCGTTTGTCCTTGCGCGACGCCTCATGCGGCGCGATTAGGCCACTTTTCTCAAAGTCCTAATTTGTTTTTCATTTTTTAGCCTATTGGTCGCACCCCAACTTTATTTTACTCATTTTGTGTTCGGTTCATGCTCATACATGTTCAAAGAATTATCAAAACTCCTAAACTCTAATAATCCTAAACTACCATTATTTAATTAGTATACAAAAGCAATAAAGAGGGTTAGAAGTAGTTCTGAGTTATAGTCGTCAGCTTGACTCCGTCATTTAGTCTCATTTGATCATGATGCTAGAGTATTGCTTGTCAAATCCTCCAACAAGGTACTGTTTCAACTTGTGTCCATTCACCGTAAAACTTTCATTCCCTTCTTCATCTTGTATTTCAATGGCGCCATATGGTGAGACGTGTTTCACCACATACGGACCTGTCCATCTTGATTTAATTTTTTCGGGCAACATTATAAGTCTACTATTGTATCGTAAGACTTTGTCTCCTTCATGAAACTCATTTGGCTTAATCAGACGATCATGCCATCTCTTTGTCTTGTCCTTACAGATTAGCGATTTTTCATACGCGTCCAGTCTATACCTCTCCAATTCTTCATATGCACCAACCTATGTTCAACTTCAAGACTAAGATCAAGATTAAGCATCTTAATTTTCCAATAAGCTTTATGTTCTATCTCAACAGGTAGATGACATGATTTTCCATACACTACTTTGAATGGGGAAGTCCCTATGGTTGTTTTGAACGCAGTTCAGTATGCCCATAGAGCTTCATCCAAATTTATAGACCAACTCTTACGAGAATCACTAACCGTCTTTTCTAGAATTCGTTTAAGTTCACGGTTAGCCACTTCAACTTGCCCACTAGTTTGGGCATGGTATGAGGTTCCTGTTTTGTGTGAACCCTTACTTGGATAGCAGTACAACAAACTGCTTGTTCACAAAATCTGAACCATTGTCATTGATAATCACTCTAGGTGTCCCAAATTGGGTAAAGATGTTCTTCTGTAAGAACTCACACACCACCCGAGCATCATTGATCCTAGTATGGGTTGCTTCGACACATTTAGAGACGTAATCAACAGTTGTTAGGATATACTCATATGAACAAGATGATGGCAACTGACTCATGAAGTCAATGCCCCAAGCGTAAAAAATTTCACATACTATGACGGAGTTTAGTGGCATCTCATCCCTCTTGCCAATGTTACCTATCCTTTGACATTTGTCACATGCAGATACATATGCCCATGCGTCTTTGTACAAAGTAGGCCAATAGAAACCGACTTCCATGACCTTTTTTGCAGTGCGATTTCCACCATAGTGTCCTCCAGCCGCTCCATCATGGAAATGAGAAAGAATGCTTGCCATCTCTCCTTCAGGCACACACCTTCAAATCACACCATCTGCACACAATTTAAACAAGAAAGGTTCATTCAAAAAATAATTTTTTTTAGCTCACCTTGATGCTTCTTTCTTTGATCATGAGAGAGGTCACTAGGCCACCATCCACTAGCCAAGAAGTTGGCTACACCAACATACCAAGGCGGTCTTTCGAAGAATGCAACAATGGAGAAAATGTTCTCATCATATAACTCTTCCCTTACGTCAACTATCTAAACCGGAGGTCTCTCAAGTCGAGATATATTATCACCGGCTTGATTTTTTGTGTCCCTCCTATCTTTGATCAATAAAGGGTAGTGGGAAGTGGTCCTTCCTCGTTGCATCATTCATCCTTCTATCATCAGTGCATATTCTCCACCCAACGACTGTTCTTGTGGGGATCAATTCATGATCTTCATTTTTCACCACTGTCATGAACTCCTTCTTATGTACAACTTGTACTGGACTTATCCGCTGGCTATCAGAGGTGGTTAAAATCACTCCCGCATCTAGCAATTTGATGATCTCTTTGTGCACTACCTCCTCCAAATTATTTTTAGCTTGCAATGGGATGAACCCTTGGCTTGCTATTTTCTTCCAACAGAAATTTGTGCATGCAAATGGCTGGACTGATTCCTCGAATATCAACTATACTCCATCCAATGGCCTTCTTGTGTTTTTTCAGCAGCTCTACCAACTTTTGCTCCTATGTACCTGTCAAGTCGGCAGAAATAATCACAAGAAAATTGTTACTTTCAAGAAAAGCATATTTTAAGTGAGTGGGGAGGAATTTCAATTCCACATTAGGCTTAGAAGCCTCCTCTTTTAGTTCCTCCTTATCAATCACTTGATACTCAATTTCAAGAGATTCAGCCTCTTTTTGTTTTTTCAGGATCTTCATCCTCCACTGTGCTAGAATGAGTAATACACCTCTCTAGAGTATCTCCCACAAGCTTGTCAAACTTTTATTTTTCAGCCACACATTCAACTTAAAATATGAGTAGGGGGATGCCTCATCACTGTGGTATTTCATCATCCTCTTCATTTGGAACATCATTTTTTCGTTGCCCACTCTGGACATAAGCTGCCCTTCATAGATATCAAGGATAGCTCTGCCTGTATATAAGAATGGCCTCCCTAGAATTAGAGGCACCTCCTTGTTCACCTCCATATCGACCACAATAAAGTCTACGGGGAACACAAACTTGTCCACCCAGACTAGAATATCCTCAATGATTCCCTCAAGTAGAATGGTGGTTTAGTCAGCCAGTAGTAGGGACACTGGTATTGATTTGATCACTCTAAGATCACCTTCCAGTTTTTTGAATACAAATAGAGGCATTAGATTTATTGACGCACCAAAATCACAGAGGGCCTTGTCGAATTTTTCACTCCGCAACGAGAATGGAATGGTGAAGCTTCCTGGGTCCCCAGACTTTTGGGGAATTTGCAAGATGGAACTGTAGTGGGTATTTAGCTTGACCACTATTGTTTCCTCTTATTTTCTCTTGCTAGATAGGATTTTCTTCAAGAACTTTTCATAAGCAGGCATCTGACTGAATACTTATGTAAAGGGAATGTTCACATAAACTTACTTAAGCATCTCCAAGAATCTCCCAAAACATTTGTCAAGTTTCTCCCACTTCATCTTTTGAGGGAATGGTATAGTTGGCATATGTCTACTTTCTTTAGTCTCATTTTGTACCCCACTACTCTAGCCTTTTTTCTCTTCACTCTTTTTCTATGCTAGTGTCTCAATCTTCTTGTTCACCATCTCGGGTCTAGCTTTCACCACTGGGTCAGCCAATGTTTTGTCACTTCTCAAAGATACATCTTTGATTGTTTCCATTGGGTTCTTTCACTGTCAGGGGGAAGAGTCCCAGGATCCCTCTCAGATAAAAGATTTGAAATTTTTCCCATTTGTCTTTCTAAATTCTGGATAGTCGTGCCGTGTTTCTCGAATTTTGCATATGTTTTGTTGATGATCATGAGATCTTCTATACTAGACTAATTTGGTTGTTGTGGCTGGGATTGCTGCCTCTGCTGGTTCTGAAAACCTGGTGGTCCTTGACCTTGGGGTCTAGGATTATTTTGTTGCCATGAGTTAACACTCCTATTATGTCAACTCCATGAAAAACCTGGATGTCTTTGACTCATAGCATTATAGTTGTTCCCACCTAGATAGTTTCCTCTATTAAAGTTCCCCACTATGTTGACTTCCTCAACTTATACTTGACACTCATGTGTAGGGTATCCCAATCCACAAAAGTCACATGTTGCTTGCGGCTCACTCTATACCTTGGCCAATGTCAGCTTTCTTATCTCCTTGTCCATGTTGTCTAGCTGGGCTTGCATGGATGTGTTAGAGCTCACCTGAAGAACCCTAACTGATTTTCTCCTATCATTACTCTCAGTCGGCCACTGATTATCTTCCTCAAATAATTCATCAAGGATTAATACAACGTCCTCCAGCGTTTTCTTCATTAGTGGTCCTCCACATGCAGTATTCAGAGTTCGTCGTGAAGATGGTATCAGTCCATCCCAGCAATCCTAGAGTTGCATCCACAAATCAATTCCATTGAGCTGACACTTTCTGAATATCTCCTTGAATCTCTCCAAAGCTTCTAAAACCATTTCTGTCTCCTTCTTGCAGAAATTGTGGATTTCCCTTCTAAACTTCCCTGTTTTTGCAGCTAAGAAGTACTTGTCAAGAAACTTCTTAGTCATATTTTCCCATGTCCTGATCGAACCTGTGGGTAAGCTAGGAAGACATTGCTTCACATAATCTATCAATAAAAATGGGAATTCCCTTAAGCAGACCACATCCTTTGATACCCCATTGTGTTGGAAGGTGATCATGATTTCTTCAAAATCCATCAAGTGAGTATTACGATCTTCATTCACCTTCCCTCTAAAAATGCAATTGTTTTGGATTGTTTAAGACAAGCCTTACTTCAATTTGAAGTTGTTCACTGCTATGGGTATCGTGATGGAACCTAGTCTTAAGGACTAGGTAAGCCTAATATTCAGGGATAACAACAATAATAAATAGAATCTAATACTTTTCTGAAATGAATAATTTTTTACACATTTTATATTCCAAAAACTCGGAAGTACAAGTCATAAGCTTCTAAGAATTTACACTAAAATCCTAAAAATACCAATGTTCAGAAATAAGTTCGACCGTGCAAACAAAATATAAGATGGTGACTCCGAAACTGCGAACGTTGAAGCGGTTTTACCTTGAGTCTCCACAACAACAACCGCGCTACTATCAATCAATCGGCCGGCTATGTGAAAACCTAGAATCTGCACAAAAAAGTGCAGAATAGTAGTATGAGCACACCACAACAGTGCCTAGTAAGTATCAAGACTAACCTCGGTGAAGTAGTGACGAGGACTAGTCAAGAAACCCACTGGTCTAATAAAACACTGAACAAGTATCAATATAGGAAACAGGGAAATATTGATGTACACATAAAGGCTACACAATATAGCTAACAAGACAGTGAATTCGATAAAGAAGGAAAACAATAGGTATCAGCGGAAACCATGAATTAGCACAAGGACTGAATAGAACATAGACAAATCCGGCATGTAAATATACAACACGAGCATGTAATGACTCAACAACTTCAACCATTTCTACATCAAATTCATAATCATCTCCACGAGGTTCCGAACCTCGGACAATCAACATTTACGGGTCCCAATATCCGAACCCTAACACTTGGCAACTTGCGCCCTCATTCGAGTACTAACTGCACGGACGACTCACGTGTCAATTGGGTCATTCCCAACCATACGGTAATCACAACAAGAGTATCTATATCTGACAATAACAAGGAGCCCTGAATCCATTAATAGTACTTAACTACGTGTATGCTTGTGTAGGTGTCCTAACATGATTTCCACAACCAATAGTCATAAGGAAAACAAAAGAGGCAACACGTACATTTTCATCTCATAAATTTCCACACGTATGAATTCACACGGTAAGTGTTCAGTACACAATATCAACAATAAGGAATGCCCCCAGGCCAACACCAGTATCACAAACAATCCCTATTATAACCCACCTTGTCACGCCACGTGTGCAATATTAAAGTATATGCCCGCCTTGTTTCGCCACACGTGCATAAACATGTTCCCACCTTGTCACGCCACATGCGATACACTCAATCTCGTATCACACCGCATGTGCAATATCAATAGTAAACACGGCAAGGCAGAAACCTCGTGCAAATCCCCATATCAACAATCGCACGGCAGAAACCTCGTGCATCACCAAAACAAGAACAACAACAACAATGGAAACAGTTATAGATACAATTAATACATCAACTCAAGAGCCTTCAACCACAAGATAGGCAAAACTGGTTCACGAGAGATAAACATAACAAGGAGAGCTTGGCGTATTACGAATCACTCAACAAGGAAGGCAAATAACATGCAATAGCCGAACCTAATTTCGCGGGTGAACAATAAGAATCAACACAAATCCGATAACTCCATATAAGGGCAAGTCACGAAGGTGTAGAATATCCAAACTTCCTTTAAGGTTGAGCAGTTACGAGAATATTCAACAATTTCCACTTAAGGACAGGCAGCAGAGAATAACCATAACTTAATTTAAGACCAAAACAATTATAGGTTGAAATGAAAATAATTGCAAATTTGAGATACGCAGTTAAGAAGATATAGCATGATAGTAAAGGGAATAAAACCTTCAGATAAGTCAATTAGGAGTCAAGTAGGCAATAGGAGTAAATCCAAAAGTAAGAACTTCCACATTTAAGCAAATAAAATGAAACTAGAAATTAGGAAATTCAATCATGCTAAGGACAATTCATACTCGGCGAATATAAGGATCTAAGATTCCTAAAGTGTCAACTTTCCACAAATAAGTCCGAGCATGCACTCGTCACCTCGCGTACACAGATTACATTCAACATAGAAGACTCAAATCCTAAGGGGTAATTCCCCCACACAAGGTAAGGCAAGATACTTACCTCAACCGCTCAAACCAAACTTGAAATCACGTTCTTGCCACGGGTATCCGACTCCTAATGGCCCAAATCTAATTAAATCAATAGCATCGTATAAATAATATTACAAGCAACTAGTTTAACAAATAAATTCGAAGCTAAAACGCGAAATTAGGAAAATTGCCCAAAAAGTTCCAAGTGTCAGAATCAGGTAAAAACTATATTTTCCGGACACCCGTTCACTCACGAGTCTAAACATAGGAAAATCTCTCAAATCGGAGGTCAAAAACCCAATCAAAACACAATAATTCAGTCTATGAAGTTTATCCCATTTTCTATCCAAAATTTTCGAAATTAAAGGTTGAATTTAAGATTGGAAACATGGAAATTGGTCTATAATGGATAGAAATCACTTACCCAAATTACCCAGGTGCAAAAGCGTCCAAAAATCACCTCTCCCGACTCCCCAGTTCGAAAATGGTGAAAATAACATAAACCCTCGGTTCTGCCCAGCAATTCCGCACCTGTGCCCTTGGGACCGCACCTGCGGAACTATCATCGCAGGTGCGAAAACCCACTAAAAAGTCTGGGGTCGCACCTGTGGTCAAATGGCCGCAACCGCGGCTCTGCAACTGCAAGGATTAGGGGTTTGGGCTAAGCTCTTCACCTGCGAACTCCTCGCCGCACCTGCGGAAGGTCCATCGCAGGTGCGAGACACCAGAACCAGCAATGGTTCAGCTGTCTCCCAAGTTCTAAAAACACCCGATGAGCATCCTAAACGTACCCGAGGCCCCCCGGGACCCCGTCCAACCACACACACAAGTCATATAACCTAACACGGACTCGCTCGAGGTTTCAAACCACATAAAACAACACTAACACGATGAATTAAATTAAAAATCCATGAAAATTCTTCAAACTTCTATAAACATTAAGTTTTGCATTTAAGGTCTGAATAACGTCAAACTAAGTCCCTTTCTTACCAAATTTCATAGACAACACATATAAATCATATCGAACTTGTACCGAGCCTAGGAATCGTCATACGGGCACGATACCACAGGTTTCACCTCAAATTTTATTTTCAAAAACCTTTATCTTTTTCAGAAAGTAATTTTCTTTAAAAATTAATTTCTCGGACCAGGGACCTCGCAATTCGATTACGGGCATACGCCCAAGTCCCATATTTTCCTACGGACCCTCCGGGACCGTCAAATCACGGGTCCGGGTCATTTTACCAAAAACGTTGACTGAAGTCAACTTTATTCAAATTTCTAATACAAAGTTTTTTTTAATCAGCTTTTCACATAAAGGCTTCCCGGCTACAAGCCCGGGCTACGCACGCAAATCGAGGTGAGATAGAAGGAGATTTTCACGACCTTAGAATTTAGAATTAGATAGAATATACAGGATGACCCTTTTGGGTCATCACAATCTCCCCCTCTTAAACAAACCTTCATCCTCGAATGTGCTAAGATTCACTTTGAACTCATCAAATCACTGATTGCACATTTCCAACACACACCCGCGGGTGATCCCACGTCACCCCAATCTACATAAAACTAACGACACCACCACAACCACAATTTAGCTTTTCTATTACTACCGGTAAGCCTCATACCTCAATTTCTTACCTTCTACTCATTTCCAAAATGTCCTTTTCTAATCCACATCCGACATAAGCCCCTACCAGTTTCATTAACTCATGACTATACCCATAAGGCATGACCATACAATATAGCACATCACACATAGGCTCATAATAACACTTGGGTCGCAATGGTTGCCCGAAATCAACTCAGCATGGGCAATTAGCCTCATATCCGATAGAACTATACTCCCAACCTCCATCACACTGATAATAAGGAAAGAAGCACGAAGACTTCATAACCTTGACACCCAAATCACCAAGCCACAACTTACACCACCGGGAACACACCCCGCAAGATAAAACTCAAGGAGCACAAAACAAAAATGACTGAATATGAAAGGAGGAACACATAAGGAAACTATCAAACAAGCCTGACAGGCACAACTCTGTATCAATGCTAACTTACACAACAACATAACAAGGAAGGAACTAAAGCACATGAACAAATCACAAGGATACCATCCTGATAAAATTTCCACTGCAATACTCAGCCTGGTCCGAACATATCCGATCACAAATATCACGAGGGCCTCGCCCTCAACTCTGAATGATATACCGAAAATATATCATACCAATTGAAATTCCTCCACTAATTCATCTCAGCAGAAAAAAATCATAATGTTAGCTGATCTCATATCTCGATGGAGTATCAAATGACAACTCTTAAATAAAATACTCAAGAATCACATCAAACTTACCGTACTAGACAATAGGAATTTACTACTAGTCTCATAACTCTCAATACTGAATGGAGACAAACAATAGGCATGGGATACTACTCGCAGAATCTCCCAACAGGAGCAACCACAAAAAAAAATAGAGTGCGAAGCATGAAACTCACTCATAAACAAAACAACAATGAGGGAACTCGTCCCGACCAGCAGAGCTATAATGAAATACAAATGGTGCCCCTCTGTAACAAAACCAAGCATACATGTACTGTAAAATCTGGCACAACGGCCTCCAGCCTACTATATGAAACACATCAAGGGGTCAGACCTCCCCCTCTTGGGCGCCCTCTACTCGCCTGAATGCCCTGCTGTAACACATCTGCCCGGAGCCTGGGACAATCTCTTACCCTGTGGATGATATCTCCACACTCAAAACAACCTCTCTGCTGACGTGGCTGTGGAAACTGCGCGGCCCGAGTACTCTGAGACCCATGAGTACCTGAAACCCGATGCGAAGTCGGCAATGCAAACTGAACTGGTTGACCCATAAAACCTCTACCGTGTCGTACCTTGCCTCCATAATAAGGACCAACAAAACTCTCCGTCCCACGAGGCCTCCTCACCTCTCTTCCCTCTCTCTCCTAACCTCGTCTGACATCTCTATCATAGTCTCGCCTGTCGTCTCTCTCACGATCCATCATGCCCTCGACTCTGCGAGAAATCCCTACAACATGCTGAAATGATATATCCGACTATAACTCCCGAGCCATGCTAAACCGAATATCACGCCTGAGGCCCTCAATGAATCTTCGAACATGCTCTCTAACTGTAGCAACCAAAGTAGGTGCATGCATGGCCAAATCACTGAACCTGACGACATACTCTGATACTGACATAGTTCCCTGGCACAACAACTCAAACTCCGCGCGCCATGCATCTCGGAGGGACTGTGGTAAGAACTCACTCAAGAACATCTCTGAAAACTGATCCCATGTAAGTGAAGCTGACTAGGCCGTTCTACCCAACTCATATACCCGCCACCACTGATAAGCCGCTCCCCTGAGCTGGAACGTAACGAAAGCAACCCTGCTCGTCTCCACAATACCCATAGTACAAAGAATACGGTGACACTCCTCCAGGAAACCCTGGGCATCATATGTCACCAATCCACTGAAGGTAGGAGGGTGGTACTTCTTGTACCTCTCAAGTCTAAGTTGTTCCTCCTCCGATGCTGATGCCCAAAGCACGGGCGGAACTGGGATCCCAGGTTGTGCTGCCATGCTACCTGGAACCTGACCAACCTGATCTCGCTACTCCTAAGTATGGGCGGCGAGAGTCTGAGCTCCTCCTCCGCCCTATGAAGTAGCTAGTGCACTCGAAATCAATCTCGCCTGAGTCAAGGTACCAATACATCCCAGAACTGTGCCATGATCTCCTGAAGTCCGGGTGTAACAACAGGCGCCTCCGGTCCCCCAACTGGAACTATCGGCGGCTCCTCAACGGCTGCTCTGGCAGGTGCTCTAGCTGCGGCACGTGCTCGTCGACCACTACCTCTGCCCCTAGCGGCATCTGCTCCGGGGGTAACATCCTGAGAATCTGTAGCTCGCGTCCTCACCATCTGTGTGAGAATGTAATGATAAATTTCAAACTTCAAGATCAACGAACTCGCACGATAGGAAAGAAGGAAGTGAAGTTATCCTAATAGTCCCGTAGCCTCTCGAAGATAAGTATAGACGTCTCCGTAGCGATCCACAAGACTCTACTAAACTCGCTTATGACTCATAGCACCTATGAACCTAGAGCTATGATACCAATTTCTCACGACCCAAATTTCCCTCCGTTGGGTATCGTGATGGCACCTAGTCTTAAGGACTAGGTAAGCCTAATATTAAGGGATAACAACAATAATAAATAGAATCTAATACATTTCTGAAATGAATACTTCTTTACAGATTTTATATTCCCAAAACCCAGAAGTACAAGTCATAAGTTTTTAAGAATTTACATTAAATTCCTAAAAATACCATTGTTCAGAAATAAGTGTGACAGTGCAAAAAAAATATAAGATGGTGACTTTGAAACCGCGAACGCTGAAGCGGTTTTTCCTTGAGTTTCCACAACATCAACCGCGCTACTATCAATCAATCGGTCGGCTATGCAAAAATCTGGAATCTGCACAAAAATGTGCAGAAGAGTAGTATGAGCACACCACAGCGGTGCCCAGTAAGTATCAAGACTAACCTCGGTGAAGTAGTGACAAGGACTAGTCAAGACACCCACTGGTCTAATAAAAATCTGAAAAAGGATCAATATAGGAAATAGGGAAATAATTATGTACACATAAAGGCTACACAATATAGCTAACAAGACAGTGAATTCGATAAAGAAGGAAAACAATAGGTATTAGCGGAAACCATGAAGTAACACAAGGACTGAAAAGAACACAAACAAATCCGGCATGTAAATATACAACACGAGCATGTAATGACTCAACAACTTCAACCATTTCTACATCAAAATTCATATTCATCTCCACGAGGTTCCGAACCTCGGACAATCATCATTTACAGGTCCCAATATCCGAACCCTAACACTTGGCAACTTGCGCCCTCATTCGAGTACTAACTGGACGAACGACTCACGTGCCAATTGGATCATTCCCAACCATACGGTAATCACAACAAGAGTATCAATATCTGGCAACAACAAGGGGTCCTGAATATATTAATAGTACTTAACTACGTGTATGTTTGTGCAGGTGTCCTAACATGATTTCCACAACCAATAGACATAAGGAAAACAAAAGAGGCAACACGTACATTTTCATCTCATAAATTCCCACACGTATTAACTCACACAGTAAGTGTTCCAGTACACAATATCAACAATAAGGAATGCCCCCAGGCCAACACCAGTATCACAAACAATCCCTGACATAGCCCACCTTGTCACGCCACGTGTGCTATATTAAAGTCCCGCGTTGTTTCGCCACACGTGCATAAATATGCTCCCACCTTGTCACGCCACATGCGCAACACATAATCTAGTATCCCGCCTTATCACGCCGCATGTGAAATATCAATAGTAAACACGGCATGGCAGAAACCTCGTGCAAATCCCCATATCAACAACCGCACGGCAGAAACCTCTTGCATCACCACAATAAGTACAACAACAACAATGGCAACAGTTCAAGATACAATTAATACATCAACTCAAGAGCCTTCGACCACAAGATAGGAAAAACTAGTTGATGAGAGATAAACATAACAAGGAGAGCTAGGCGTATTACGAATCACTCAACAAGGAAGGCAAATAGCATGCAACAGTCGCATCTAATTTCAAGGGTGAACAATAAGAATCAACACAAATCCGATAACTCCATATAAGGGCAAGTCACGAAGGTGTAGAATATCTAAACCTTTTTTAAGGTTGAGCAGTTACGAGAATATTCAACAATTTCCACTTAAGGGCAAGCAGTAGAGAATAATCATAACTTCATTTAAGACCAAAAAAATTATAGGTTGAGATGAAAATAATTGCAAATTTGAGATACGCAGTTAAGAAGATATAGCATGACAGTAAAGGGAATAAAACCTTCAGATAAGTCAATTAGGAGTCAAGTAGGCAATAAGAGTAAATCAAAAAGTAAGAACGTCCACATTTAAGCAAATAAAGATGACACTAAAAATTAGGAAATTCAATCATGCTAAGGACAATTCATACTCGGCGAATATAAGGATCTAAGATTCCTAAAGGGTCAACTTTCCACAAATAAGTCCGAGAATGCACTCGTCACCTCGCATACACAGACTACAATCAACATAGAAGACTCAAATCCTAAGGGGTAATTCCCCCATACAAGGTTAGGCAAGATACTTACCTCAACCGCTCAAACCAAACTTGAGCTAACAAATAAATTCGAAGCTAAAACGCAAAATTAGGAAAATTGCCCAAAACGTTCCCTGGGCCCACGTCTCGAAATCGGGTAAAAAATATATTTTCCGGACACCCATTCACTCACGAGTCTAAACATAGTAAAATCTCTCAAGTCGGATTTTTTGAAGTTTATCCCATTTTCTACCCAAAATCTTATCACTATGAAGTTTATCCCATTTTCTACCCAAATCACTATGAAGTTTATCCCATTTTCTACCCAAAGTTTTTGAAATTAAAGGTTGGATTTTAGATTGGAAACATTGAAATTGTTCTATAATGGATAGAAATCACTTATCCAAATTACCAGGTGCAAAAACCTCCAAAAATCGCCTCTCCGGAGCTCCCCAATTCGAAAATGGTGAAAATAACATAAACCCTCGGTTCTGCCCCTTTTCTGCCCAGCAATTTTGCACCTGCACCCCTGGGACCGCACCTGCGGTACAGCACCTGCGAAACTACCATCGCAGGTGCGAAAACCCACAAAAAAGTCTGGGGTAGAATCTGCGGTCAAATGGTCGCACCCGCGGCTCTGCACCTGCGAGGATTGGGGGTTTGGTCTATGTTCCGCACCTGCGAACTCCTCGCCGCACCTACGGAATGTCCAACATAGGTGCGAGACACCAGAACCAACAATGGTTCATGCTGTCTCCCAAGTTCTAAAAACACCCGATGAGCATCCTACACGTACCCGAGGCCCCCCCGAGACCCCATCCAACCACACACACAAGTCATATAACCTAACACAGACTCGCTCGAGGTTTCAAACCACATAAAACAACACTAATACGATGAATTAAACTAAAAATCCATGAAAAGTTTTCAAACTTCTATAAACATTAAGTTTTGCATTTAAGGTCAGAATAATGTCAAACTAAGTCTGTTTCTCACCAAATTTCACAGACAACACATATAAATCATATCGAACCTGTACCGGGCTTCATAATCGTAATGCGGGCCGGATATCACAGGTTTCACCTCAAATTTCATTTTCAAAAACCTTATATTTTTCAGAAAACAATTTTCTTTAAAAATTCATTTCTCGGACCTGGGACATCGGAATTCGACTCCGGGCATATGCCCAAGTCCCATATTTTCTTACGGACCCTCCGGGACCGTTAAATCACGAGTCCAGGTCCGGGTCCAGCTACACGCCCGAGCTACACACGCAAATCGAGGTGAGATAGAAGGAGGTTTTCAGGACCTCAAAACACATAATTAGATAGAATATACGGGATGACCCTTTTGGGTCATCACAGTTTGACAATTGACAGTCCTCTATTAGAGACTAGCCTAGCATAGTCACTCAATGATCTTCCGGGCATGGGTGCTGCATTCTCGAACTGGTCTTCAACCAAGGGTCGGTTTAGATTAAATCTTCGACCCTCATCATCATTGACGGCCTCATCAGCAATTCTCCTTGCAACTTCTTATTGTGCTGCCTCTCTTGTAGCTAAGTCTACTCCAGCATTCTCTTTGTTTGTCATGGTATCTTGAGTCGAAGTTTGACCCAATAATTTTTCTGTTAAGTCTCTTTTTTTTCTTAGTTGTCGCAAGTGTTTCTCCAACTCTGGTTTGTAGGGTATCAATTACTTTGAAGAGGATCGAGTCATACACCAGAGAATTCAAACATGTATCCTATACAGAAGTGAGAAACTTGAATACACTAAAGTAAAATTTGGTTCCTGAATTAGTGCTAAAAAGTATTTGAAACACTATTAATTGCCAATCCCCAGCAATGGCGCCAAAACTTGACGAGCACAAAAAATAACACAAAATTATTGCTCTCTAGTCAAAGATAGTATAGATTAATTATCGTTTCCACTAGGATTGGATTTAAACAGCGTTCTAATAATCTTTAGTTGATTACTATTTAGGAAAATTAATACTTGATTTGATGACTGTTACTATGATTAACTACTAAAAATTAAGCAAATAACAATTGATCACAAAAGACAGCAGATTAACAACAAAGAAATATCAATGAGTGGGATAAGAGTATTTGGCTAGATGTTGAAAGATAACTGATTCGGGATCCAATTCTTGGGTTAATTCACTTTATAATACGGTTGATTCTCACGAATTCAATCAATAATCAGATTGCACTTGAAGTTAATGTTCCTCTTTCGATTAAATATTAATTCAGTAATTAATCCAATAGAAGCACGATAAACAATTACAACAACCAAATGATGATTATGATCTAAAGGATAACTTCTCACGAATATTTTCCTATTCTCTAGTTCGATTAACAACTCAAGAGTCTCTTTCGATTACCTATTTGAATCACGAATTTAAACAAGAACATAAGATGTGAAGAAATTCAATACAAACTCCTCTTCCGATTAAATTATAAATAACTCCGAATACAAATTAAAGCTCCATCAATTAATTCTAACAATTATCAAGCATCGAATCCCTAATCAAGTTATCGAAACACCGTATCTGTCAACACCCTAATGGAAATTACTCCATAACAATGGAGTAATACATATCAAACAAGTTAAAGAACAAATAAAACATCAATTTGAATGATTTGATACAAATTCTCGTATTACACCGATTGCAGGTTGTAATATTGATGAATCTTGGGTCTTCTTTCCTTGGTTGGTTCTCCAATCTCCCATAGGTCAAAATCCCCTTACAAATCCTCTGTTGGTGTATTTATACCGTATAGAAACAAGCCCGGATGAAACTACCCTTTTCGAGCCGAACTTGAAAATCACTCTAATGATTTTGCACAGCTGCGCCACACCCCGCACTGCCTTATACGGCGCGCTAGTAAGGAAATATAGAGAGCTTGCACTTTGTTTGTCAAACCACTTTTGCGCTACCTCACTACGCCACGTGGAGCCCATGCAGCGCGGTAGTCACTATCAAGAACAAGTATCTGTCGCTGATGATTGATGACTTATTTGATCAACTTCAGGTTGCCAAGGTGATTTTGAATATTGATTTGCGGTCTGGCTACCATCAGTTGAAGATTAGGGCATCTGATGTCCCTAAGACGGCTTTTCATAATCGGTATGGCATTATGAGTTCATAGTGATGTCATTTGGTTTAACAAATGCCCCAGTAGCAATTATGGATTTGATGAATCGGGTGTTCAAGCCCTATTTGGATTCTTTTGTGATTATATTCATTGATGATATTTTGATCTACTTCTACAGCCGAGAGGAGAATGAGCATCATCTTCAGATTGTACTTCAAACTTTGAGGAATAGTCAGTTATATGCCAAGTTTTCAAAGTGTTAAGTTTGGTTAGACTCAACCGCCTTTTTGGGTCATGTTGTATCGATAGAGGGCAAAAAGGTGGATCCTAAGAAGATTGATACAGTTCAGAACTGGCCTAGACCTACTTCAGCTACAGAGATCCGAAGTTTCCTAGGTTTTGCGAGGTTTTATCGTCGGTTCATGGAGAGGTTTTCATCCATAGCAGCCACATTAACTAGATTGACCGAGAAGGGTGCTCCACTCAGATGGTCGGATGAGTATGAGTTAAGCTTTTATAAGCTCAAGACTGCTTTGAATACGACACTAGTATTGGTGTTGCCCATAGGTTCAGGATCCTACACGGTATATTGTGATGCATCTCGTATTGGGCTCGGTACAGTATTGATGCAGGATGGCAAGGTGATTGCATACACGTCGCGTAAGTTGAAGTTTTATGAGAAGAATTACCTTGTTCATGATCTATAGTTGGCGGCCATTGTTCATGCTCTGAAGATTTGGAGGCACTATGTTTACGGCGTGTCGTGTAAGGTATTCACGTACAATCGAATTCTACAGTATCTATTCAATTAGAAGGATCTCAACTTAAGGCAGAGGAGGTGGTTGGAGCTGTTGAAAGACTGATATCACCATTTTGTATCATCCCAGGAAGGCCAATATGGTGGCCGATGCCTTGAGTGGAAAGGTTATGAGTATGGGTAGCCTTGAGTATGTTCCAGTTGGTAAGTGGCTGCTTCTAGCAGAAGTTCAGGCTTTTGCCAATCAACTCATGAGGTTAGATATTTCATAGTCCATTTGTGTTCTAGCTTGCACAGTCTCTCGGTCTTTCTTGTATGTGCGCATCAGAGAGAGTCATATGATGATCCTCATTTGCTTGTCCTAAGGACACGATGTGGCATGGTGATGTCAAGCAGGTTACTGTTGGAGATGATGGGGTTTTACGGATGCAGGGTTGTATTTGTATGCCCAATGTGGATGGACTTCGTGAGTTGATTCTTGAGGAGGCCCACAATTTCCGATATTCTATTCACCCCGGTGCTGCAAAGCTGTATCAGGACTTGTGGCTACATTATTGGTGGAGGAGGATGAAGAAGGATATAGTTGCATATGTAGCTCAGTGTCTAAATTGTCAACAAGTAAAGTACGAACATCATAGGCCTGGTTGCTTTCTTCAGAGGTTAGAGATTCCTTAGTGGAAGTGGGAGCATATCACTATGAATTTTGTTTTTGGACTCCCACAGACTCTAAGGAAGTTCTACACGGTATGGGTCATTGTGGACAGGTTGACCACGTCATCACATTTCATTCCAGTGGCAGTTACCTATTCTTCAGAGCGGTTAGCTAAGATCTACATCCGCGAGATCGTCCGTCTTCATGGTATACATGTGTCTATCATTTATGATCGAGATATGCAGTTCACCTTGCACTTCTAAAGGGTCTTACAGTGAGAGTTGGGCACGCAGGTTGAGTTGAGTACAACATTTCACCCCTAGACGGACGGACAGTCCGAGCAAACTATTCAAATATTGGAGGATATGCTTTGCGCTTGTGTTATGGATTTCGGGAGTTCTTGGGATCAGTTCTTGTCTCTTGTGGAGTTTTCGTACAACAACATCTACCATTCGAGCATTCATATGGCTTCCTATGAGTCATTATATAAGAGTTGGTGTCATTCTCCAGTTGGATAGTTCAAGTCGGAGGAGGCTCGATTATTGGGTACAGATTTGGTTCAGGATGTCTTGGATTAGGTGAAGATTATTCAGGATCGACTTCACACCAATCAGTCTAGGTAGAAGAGTTATTCCAACCGTAGAGTTCGTGATGTTGCATTCAGGTTGGAGAGAGGGTATTGCTCCGGGTGTCACCCATGAAGGGTGTGATGAGGTTCGGAAAGAAGGCAAGTTGAGCCCTATGTATATCGGACCCTTTGAGATTCTTGAGAGAGTGTGTGAGGTGGACTACATGTTGGAATTACCACCTAGTTTATGAGCAGTCTATCCGATATTCCATATGCCCATGCTCTAAAAGTATCACGATGGTCCGTCGCATGTGTTAGATTTCAACTCAGTCCAATTGGACAAGGATTTGACTTATGAGTATAAGCATATGGCTATTCTATCCCGGCGTATCCGACAGTTGAGGTCTAAGAGTTATCCTTCAGTTTGAGTGCAGTGGAGTGGTCAGCCGATCGAGGCAGCCATGAGGGAGTTCGATTCGGTCATACGGAGTAGATACCCACACCTTTTCACTGGTCCAGTTACCTTTCTATGTCCGTTCGTGGATGAGCGTTTGTTTTAGAGGTGGAGAATGTGATAACCCCATAGGTCATTTATAGTTTTACCCTTAATTTTTGTGTTCCAAGACCTCAAATAGCTCTGTTTAGCCATCATTGATTTGCGTGTGAATCCGTGTCCTTTTTGCGGAAGGTTTTTATGAGAAAATTAATGAAAATGTCAAATCATGTCTCCAAACTCATTTAGTTGACTACGGGCAACATTTTTGTGTAAACGGATCTGGATTAGTGTTCTAATGGTTCTGATGGGTCCGTATCATGATTTGGGACTTTGGCCTATGCCCGGAATCTAATTCAGAAATCTCTAGCTTGTTTAAAGGAATTGTTGAAAACAAGCAATTTAAAGGTTTAAAGAACTTCTATGTTTGGCCATAAATTGACTTTGTTGCTACCGGGTTTGGATTTTGGTTCCGGATCTTATTATAGGTTCATTTAAGTATTTGTCATTTGTCTGCAAAATGGAGTTAATTTACCGTGATTCAGATGTCCGGTTGCAAAAATTTCATGTTCTTGAGTTTCTTTAAAAACTTTAATAGTTTTGGTGTCCAATTCGTGGCTCTAGGTGTTATTTTGATGTTTTGATAACGCGAGCAAGTTAGTATGATGTTATTACACTTGTGTGCATGTTTGGTTTGGAGCCCGAGGGGCTCGGATGAGTTTCGGATAGGCTACAAACCATTTGAACTTAGAAGAACTTGCTGGTTTTTGGAGTCTGTTGTTACCCGGTGCATCCTTCTTCGCGATCGTGAAGAGTAACCTGGACTGGGGATGGATTTTCCCTATGTGAACGCGGGTAATATTTCTTGAACGCAAAGCTTTGGGGTGCATATCCTTTGTGAACGCGACCACCAACACGCGAACACGAAGGCTTACGAGATTCTAGGGGGAGCTAGGCTGTTGTTCTATGCAAACACGATCATTGGGTGTCACGATCCCAATTCCCACCGTCGGATGTCGTGATGGCACTTAGTCTTTAAGACTAGGTAAGCCTAACATATGTTGATTATTACCAAACTCTAGCTATTTAACTACAATACATTAGATAACAATTGATACTACATAGCTAAGCTAACGTCGATCATAAAATCCCAAAACCAACAATACATGTCATAAGCTTTTCTAAGAGTCACTAGCATTAACAATACATCATTGTACCGGAATAATAGGAAACAATGAAAATAAAATACAACAGACGGTGATTCGGAGCCGGCGAACGTCAACAGGTATACCTTGAAGTCTCCAGCCGCGCAGACAGATTAAGAATTTTAAGTTGAGAAATCAATTAATGTGAAATATTACAACTATTAAGAATAGTAAAGTACCGAATGAAACGACGAGGTTAACTTAAGAGTCACATAAGGAAAGCATGCCCGAATTCTTTCATTTAAAACCGTTATGTTATCCACAACTCAAATAGGTATGATATAGTAACTCCGCGTAGTAAATTCATCTTTAAAATCAATTCACCAAGTAACCATGGGAGCACAGATTGATACGTTGAAGTAATACAATGGTTCACTTAAGATGCATGACTCACACAAAACACAACAACAACAACAACAACAACAAGTACAATACACACAGTCAATTACGGCACGCAACCCGATCCCAACAAACACACACAATCCTCCCTTAGTTCACCATATTAATATCAAGAATCACATATAATATTCGTTGCGGAGCGCAACCCGATCCCACTGTATCCATATCAAATCCTCCCTTATTTCACCATATCACATAATCCTCCCTTATTCCACCAGTTATGGCGTGCAACCTGATCCCACCATATTATCTTTTATCAATATCATAATCCTTCCTTATTCCACCCGTTGCAGCGTGCAACCCGATCCACAAGCAATTTAATTTAAAACAACAATCCAATAACTCAATGTACAAGAATTTCTACAATCATAGGGTATGAGTACACAACAATAAATGAACCACGTAATAATTAGAGGAATGCAACAATTATTACAATACAACATGACAAGCGAAGCATGTGACAACTAAGGTGTGCAAGTTCAACAGTTAAGGCAAGTAGCAAATAAGCACAGAGTCACGGAAGGGACGAACAATTCAATATTTTCACAACAAATAGCCCATGGCTCAACCACTAGCGTGCAAGAATTTCAACAATAACAAAATAAATAGGAATACTTAACAAGGAACGGTAACTGAAGGCAATAATTTCAACTAAAGCATATAAGAGCAAAATAATAGGTAAGAGGCAGAACAAATGCTAACAATGTCAAATAGAGCATGTAACAGTAGATTAACAATGGGAGATATCATATGTTATGACAATACGATTAAAGGCATGGAAAGAGTCTTGAAAATCTAAACCAATAAAATACCACATATAGGTCGTGTACCCACTCGTCTCCTTACGTACACGACTTTCACATAACAAGAATAGCACAATTAAACCAAATCCTAAGGGGTAGTTCCCCCATACAAAATTAGGCAAGATACTTACCTCAATTTGGTCAAATCAATACTCAAATTAGCTTTCCTTTACAAATCCGCCTCCGCTAGGCTCAGCCTAACCAAAGACGACTTAAATACATCAAACAGTGCAAGAGAAAATAATTTCTATTAACAAAGCTACGATCTTTATAAATTTCTAAAAAGTCAAAAAAACCATCCCTGGGCCCGCCCAGTCAAAACCCGACTCCAAGGGTAGGTCTTGACTACCCATAGCCACACGAGTCCATATATGTGTTTTGTTTCCAAATCCGGGTCCAATTCGACTCTCAAATCCCAAATTTTATTTTTCAAAACTTTGACAAAAATCTCCAAATTTTCTCTTAGATTCTCATGAATTTGATGTTAAATCTGATGTATAATAGAAAATTGATTAAAATCACTTACCCAATAGTTTGGTATAAAAATATATCCACAATATCGCCTTCCACCAAGTCTAGGGTTCAAAATATGATAAAATGAAGCTAAGTTTCAGAATACTCAGCTATAAACAAGCCGCAGATGTCACATTTGCGACTTGAGGTTCGCAAATGCGACCCTCGCAATTGGAGAGAAAGGATCGCAAAAGGTACCCCAGCCAGGCTTGCTAAAGTCACATTTGCGACACAAAACTTCGCAAATGCGAAGAAGTGTCACCTAGCAGCTCGTTGCAAAAGCGACTAGTATCTCGCAAAAGCGAGTCGTTGTGTTTGTAAATGCAAAATAAATCCTCGCAAATGCGAGTTCCCTTCCCTAGACCCAGGTTCGCAAAAGCGAGAAAATACGCGCAAATCCAATGGTCGCATTTGCGACTTGCTCATCGCAATTGTGATGACACCAGTACCAGCACACTCGATTCTTAACAAAATACTCCGAAACTTTTTTGAAATCCACCGGAGCTCTCGGGTCTCCAAACCAAACAACCACATAAGTCTAAAAACATAACACGAACTTTGTCGCACGATCAAAACACCAAAATAACCTCAAGAATCACGAATCGAATGCCAAAATGCATGAAAATCACAATAAACTTCTAGATTGCAATCGCGCATCCGAACCACATCAAATCAACTCCAAAAGAGATAAAATTTTGCAGAAAAGTTTCAAATGACGAAATGGACCTATTCAAAGTACCAAAGTCTGAACGTGATAGACTTAAAGTTAAACCATGGTTAAACTTAGGCAAATTCAAAACCTTTAAATCGAACTTCCGCAAAATAGTGCCGAAAACTTCTAGAAACATCCAAATACAAATCTGGGCATACTCCTGAGTCCAAAATCACCATCCGGACCTATCGGAACCATCAAAACTCCGATCCGAAGTCAATTACTTAAAAGTCAAACTTGATCAACTCTTTCAACTTCAAACTTCTCAAGTGGGAGTCCTCCTTCAAAATAAATTCTAGGTAACTCAAAAACCAAAGCCGGCCATGCACCCAAGTCATAATACACTATGTGAAACTACTCATGATCTCAAACTGCCGAACTGGATGCAATTTCTCAAAACGGCCGGTCGGGTCGTTACATTAGGTCGCGAATGCAATGGCTAGGGGGGAGGAGCCATCGCGAATGCAAAGAACATCTCATGAAGGTGAAGGACATTTGGCCAGTGCTTTGCGATCACGCCAAGTCTTTCGCGAACACGATGATTATCAGACACTAGTGATTTAAAATATCCCAAACACGAGATCACACCCATTTTCACCACCTTTTCATTAGAGCTTGGCTGAGAGGTGGTTTTGACGAGAAAATTCATCACGATTTCATAGGTTAGTATACTTTAACTCATTTTGTTCCATTTTCATCAACACCCATTGATTTCTAACCTTATCTTTGTTCTTTCAGGTAAAAAAATTTGGGATTTGGGAAGAATTAGGGGGTTTCTAACCCATTGTTGCATTGTGATAGCTTTCAATGTTTCCATATGAGGTTATGAGGAATGATGTTTCTGGTTTTACTGATTTCGAGGATTGTGTTTATTTTCATAAGTTAACTGCCTTATTTTTCCTACATTTCGTTCTTGTTATTATCATTATACAGCGTACAGATTATTGTAAGCGACCCGCCTTAGATTTTGGAGTCGGTCCTAGCGGAAATTAGTAGATTGCTCGGATTGATTGTCTAACGGAGACTTGAGGTATAGTTGCTCGGCGTTTGCAGCCCGGAATTCATGTCAGATAGTTTTACTTTCATTCAGACCATTATCTATATTATTCTAGTCGCTCATGCACTTGTGACACCAGTTCCGGGATTATATCTAGATACCGTTGTTGTTATGGGTTTTCTCACTATTTCAATTTTATTGCAGCTTATTCAGTTTACTTGGTATTAGTTAATTTGACTTGTTAGAAATGACTAAAAAAATTATTCTAATGTTAGTTTGCCTGGCAAGTGAATTAATGTAGGCGCCATCACGATCCAGAGAGTGAAAATTCCAGATTGTATTCTTATAGATAATAGTATATATATGAATTCACCTTTCTTAGGAAGTTGCAAAGCGCTTTTATTATTGCATATGTATTGCATGATTATCTCGTTTTATTTTAAGTTATTTTAATTTAGTATTCTTTCGTATAGTTGCCATACATCTTTATTTTTAGTTTTGGTTTGTAGGTCGATATACGTAAGCCATTCGGTCATATTGATGTGTTCTAAGGACAAGGTTTAATAAATGGTTAACCATTAGTATGAATAATGGACCCGCACAAATAACGAAAACAGCGTGAGTCATTTTTTGGATTGGTAATAAAAATATAGTCAGTATTTCTAAAGTTATTGAAAAAATAATCATTATTTTATGTGACAATCAAATCTGGACAAAAATGCTTTAGCTGAAATACAGAATGATCCAGCATAATATGTTAGAATATGGAGCTCTTGCATATAAATGCCCAGCATAGTATGTTGGAACTCCAGCACATTATGAAATTTCAGCATATTATGCTAAAATCTCACATGTAAAAATTTCGACCTTCAACATATTATGCTGCAATTTTTTGGATTTTATGGGTGTTTTTGCTAAGATTTTTTCTTTATATGAAAAAGTGATTAGATTTTGATTACTTTTGAAACTGTGGATATTTTCAGTTATCGAATATAAATCAGACTATTTTTTTTTTTTTTTTTTTCGTTTCCGCAAAAATATGGTAGAGAAGAGTTTTGTAGTTGGAGATTTTATACGAGTTGGCATATTTTATTAATTTGCATTTACACTGAAAAGTTTCTCTTTAGAGAAAAAATATTTCTTATTAATGGCGTCATTCTTAGCTCGAAAATTCTAATTAAAAAAAAAATATATATATATATATATATATATATATATATATATATTAAAATTATCGTATTAAATTGATATAAATATCGTATACGGACAATTTGTGGATGCCATTTGTGAAAGGCTAAAAAATGAACAGCCTCTGATAAGTCAACAGATAAGTGACTGTTTGACATCTTCTGATGCATTATCTGTTTCTTCACTCATGTTTTAATTTGTAGGCCAGCAACCCCTAGCACGTGGTTCGACTCTTCTGATCCTCTCTCAATTTGCTTTGAGTTCTTAAATTAAAAATATATATATATATAATATCAAAAAAATATTTTTTATGTATAGAAAGTATTTTAGTTTTAATTTAAATGATATAGTTTGATTTGACACAAAATTTAAGAAAAAAAAATACTTTTAAAATACGTGACCTTTAAAACTTAAGGGCCCAAAGTCTTGTGGGGCACAACATTTTGTGTATCTATAAAAGCGTTTCATTAAGGATGATTGAGTCAAATAAAAAAGTTTAAACTTGAATTATTTTAAAAAAATATATATATCATTCTTTTTTAAGCGGACTAATAAGAAAAATGTGTTAGTTAAATTGCAACGGAATAATATTAGTCCTACAAGAGAGCACAACTTAGGGTAGAACATTATAACTAACGTTTGGACATAAATTTGATTAATACTTGAAAAAAGATTTTTTGAAGTTGTGTTAAAGAATAAATTTTGGAAGCAGGGGGGAGGTACAAGCCGAACTACGGGTTGAGCTGAACCCAAGAGCTTTTGTTTAGTGTATTTGATGTTTAAAATTCATCAAATATGTATAAATACTAAAATTAGAACGCAGTCATTAACACTTAAAGTCATGTTTTAAAATCCAGAACCCATAATATTGAAATCATGGCTCAGCCTATGTTGAAAAATTAAAATTGTGTTTGAACATGCATTTTATTTGAAAAAAGAAGTTAAAGTTTGGTGAGTGGAAGAAAAATAATCGCCCAACAACTATCCTAGACAAATTTTTGGAAACTTGAAAAAAAATTTAATTTTTTTAAAAAAACTGACCATATTCCATCAACGAACAATGTTTTTAAATTGTTTTTGAAAAATAACCAAAATTTATGATCAACCAGGAGCTTGAAGTATATAAAAGAACAAACGAACTCCGAAATTCCGAATCTGTCACGACCCATTTTTCCCCCCTCTGAAAGACTTCGTGACGACACCTAGTTGCTACGACTAGGTAAGCCTATTAACGTTGAAATAACAAAAATAAAGAAATATAAATGAACCACTAAGCATCAATAATGACTATGTAATGGTAAAAATGTCGCTCGGCACATACAAGTAAAAACAATTCGCAAATTTATACACAATACTTCCCAAAATCCGAAATCACGAATCACAAGCTCTACGAAAACTACCTAACTGTCTGTTATACAAGAGTCTAAGAAGTAAAGGAGGGAAATAGAGTAAAGGCTAGAGGGGGACTCCGAGGATCTGCGGACGCGTGCAGATATACCTTCAAGTCTTCGATGGCTGCTGCGACTGCATTAGTACTGCGGCGGACGAGAGGTACCTGGATCTGCACACAAAAATATGTGCAGGAAGGGCGTGAGTACACCACAATAGTACTCAGCAAGTGCCAATTCTAACCTCGGTCGAGTAGTGACGAGGTTAGGTTAGGACCCTACTGGTGTAAATATAATAGAATTGGACAGAAAGAAATATTACAGTAAAATAGATACGGGAATCTAGTAGGAATAGAATTCAATGAAGGCCAACAATTCATAACACAGTAATAGCAACAACGAATCTCCCGGGATATCGTCTCGTAGTCCCAAATGTAAATGTGCAGGGGGATTTTCCGGAATACCGTTCCGTAGTTCCAAAGTAAATATACAGTGCTGGGGGACATCCCGAAATACTGTTCCGTAGTCTTAAAGTAAATATGTAGTACAGGGGAATCTCCCAGAATACCGTTTCGTAGTCCCAAAGTAAATATGCAGCTCAACCAATATAAATAACAGTTACAACAAGGAAATCTACAGCTTAGACTAATTTCACATCAAATAAATCAGAAAATCTTACTAAACATACTGCACATAGTTCAAATAGACAGTTTAAACACGTAGACATGCTTTTCTAATCTAAACATGGTACATAAGCTAGTGTATTTCAAATAAGGAAAAGCAGGTTATGATTTAGTGAAAAATGGAGTTTTACAACAAATAGCCCGTGCACGTACTCGTCACCTCACGTACACGGCGCTCATATATCAAGCAACACCAAATCCTAAGGGGAGGTCCCCCACACAAGGTTAGGCAAGCCACTTACCTCGAACCACGCTCAAATCAATCTGAAATCACACTCTTGCCACGAGTATCCAACTCCAAGTGGCCCAAATCTAATCAAATCAATTACATAACGTAAATATAGCTAAAGTAACTAATCTAGCTAATGAAATCAAAGTTAAGGAAAGAAAATAGAAAAACATCCAAAAAAACCTCCCGGGACTCACGTCTCGGAATCGGGTAAAAGTTATCAAATAAGAACATCCATTCACTCAAGAGTTCACTCGTACCAAAATTATCCAATTTCGATGCCTAAATCCCACTTAAAACTCAGAAATTCGATTGGGGAACTTCTCCCCCATTTCCCAACTTTCTCACTCAAATTCCTTGATTAAATGAAGAAAATAACAATAGATTAATGAAATGTGATAAAAATAGGATTAGAAATTGTTACCCAAAGATTTCCTCTGAAAAATTCTCGAAAAATCGCCTTCCTCCGAGCTCAAAATCGAATTTTGTGAAAATGAATATCAACCCTCGAATCTGCCCCTTACCAACGGTCCCGTTTATGCGGCTGGGACCCCGCATCTGCGAGTTTTCATTAAACTCTAAAGTCCGCACCTGCGCTCCTTTGTCCGCATTTGCGGATGCGCTTCTACGGCTTATCCCCCGCTTCTGCGGAGCCTTGGATCCTCTCACCTCCGCATTTGCGACTACCCTTCCACAGATGCGGCTCCCTTGTTGCATCTGCGACCCTTGACCTATAAACTCAAAACCGCACCTGCAACTTCAGACTCGGTTTTGCGGGCCGCACCTGTGGACCTCCCACCATAGGTGGGAAAGACACAAGAACCAGCAAAGCTCAGCAATTGCCTAGTCCATTTTTCATCCGTTAAGCACCCGAAACTCACCCGAGGCACCCGGGACCTCAACCAAACATATCGATCAATCCTAAAACACCATACGAACTTAGTCGAGCCCGCAAACCACACCGAATAACATAAAAATATGATTTATGTATGGATTCAAGCCTATTGAACTTTGAAATTTCTGAATTCTACAAACGACGTCAAAACATATTAAATCTCGTGCGAATGACCTCAAATTTCACACACAAGTCAAAAATGACCCTACAGACCTACTCTCACTTTCGAAATTCAATTCCAGGCCCGATATCAAAATTTTCACTGCCAACCAAAATAGCCAAAATTCTAACTTTCGCCAATTCAAGCCTAAATCTACTACGGACTTCCATATCACATTCCGGACGCGCTCCTAAGTCAAAAATCATCTAACGGAACTAACAAAATCATCAAAATTCAAATCCGAGGTCGGTACACACAAGTCAATATCCAGGGACTTTTCCAACTAAACTCCCAAATAAGAGACTAAGTGCCTCAATTCGTTTTTAAAAACTAACACGAACCTTCCCGGTAACACAAAATAGTAGAATAAGATATTGGGAAAGCAGTTCATAGGGGATATCTAACTATCAAACGACCGGCCGAGTTGTTACAATATCTCACTCCAAAAATTAACAGTAACAAGGCCCAAGGAATCGACTCTTAATAAGAAAATAGATAAGGTTCTTAATTTCTTTTGGAATTAGACTGTGAAAACAGTTTCTTTGTTTTACATTTTACTCTTGACCTGGATTACTTGCTTTTCACAACAACAACAACAACAACAAAAAATGGTATTTAAATTTTATGCTTTGAGAATAAGCGTGAGTTCAAGTCTTCAAAAGAGGCGGGGTCAGAATTTTATTAAATTTACGAGTTTGAGATTCTACTCCTTTTAGGTTATGGGCAGAGACAGTTCAACAATACTTGGGGCCTAAAGCTAAATTTTAATTGGAGGCCCTTCAATAATAATTTTAATAGATATTTTTATTTAAGATCTACTTTTTAACTTTTTGAGATGCCAAAATTATTAATTAGTTTTCTATAATCGATTTCTTCTAACATGTTAGTGACTTGTTCATCTTAAAAACACTCCCCTATAGTTTAAAATTTAGTTTTTCTACTGTTTGCGAAAAATTTATCAAGATGACTTTTTGAGATTTTATATTTCAACTCTTCTCTTCTTTTTCTTGGAATAACAAGATTTATATTTTCTAGTTGTTATATTCAAATTCTAATAAATATATAAAAATTTACCTATGAAGTAAAAACAAAAAATATAACAAATTTAAGATAAAAATATATTAAAAATTTAGAATGAAAGAATTAGATTCAAGAAATTCGAAGACTTAATTCTAAATTTCGTAATACTGCTTCAAATATTTTTCGCAAGCTTTAAACGCGAGAATTGAGAAAGAATAGAAAATGAGACACAAACTTGTAGACAAGATTTCTTCGTATCTTTGGTCCACACAATAGTACCCTTCCCTTCAATTATTTATGCATTCAAATCTTACTATAAATAGAACCCAAGATTACATCAGTTTCTTCATCCCTTAATTTCAAAAGTATCATAATTCATAACTAAGCTTTGAACAAAAAAGAAAACATGGGTTCTAAGACGTTGTAGCTGCGGAGTTGGCTGAGACGTCCAACTGTAAGTGGGCGTTTGGACATAAGAATTGTAAACTTTTCGAAAAAAGTAAAAAAAAAATTCAAGTGAAAATAGTACTTGATAATTAGAGTTACGTTAGGACATGAATATAATTTTGGGTTGTTTTTGAATTTTTGTGAGTGATTTGAGTGAAAATTTTGAAAAACAGTTTTTTGGAGTTTTTAAAATTTTTAAAAAATTTCAAAATTCATCTTCAAGTGAAATTTTAGAATTTTATGGCTAAATATTAATTTCGAAAAAACATAAATATTTTTTGAAAAGTAATAATAAAAATTTCATGGCTAAACGGGCTCTTAGCTTACTTTCATTTTACTCTGAAAAATTGAAAATCTCTTCTCTCATTATTTGGTATAGGATTTAACTAATTATATATGCTGAAACTTTAAAAAAAAGTTTGTACACTGTGAGTATATTTTAACATGTTATAACATGGAGCATTCTTTAACCTTTCAAATTAGTGTTTATCGGCTAGTAAAGCTTAATTGATTTCCACATAGAGCTAGTAGTTGAGTTACACTTTTGTATTTATTAATTAACGCTATTGCTTGATCATAACTCTCTCTATTTTATTTTATGTGTCTTAATTTGACTGGATACACAGTCTAATTAAGAATATAAGTAAAACATTTGAATCTTGAGATCTTAAACTAAAGTTTTATAAAAATATACTAGGAAAGTTCCCTCGTCGCTTACCCGCATTTCTCTTGGTATACCAACATTTGTGTCTCCTAATTCCGTGAAGTCCTTGGAGCATGTGCGATTTATTCAGGATCCTTGTCAAGGAAGAAGTCAGTCCCTTATTCTTTATTTTATGTTAAAAGGTCTGAGAGAAAAAAGGGGAGCTTAACATATATAAATCGGTTACACACTAAAGGAAAGATAGATTCTAGTTATCCTACCTGACTACACAAGATATTCTACATGTGGTTAACAAAAGGGTCACTGGCTATTGGCCTCAAGTCAGAGACGAGCTGACTAGGATCATAAGGTTAGGATAGGGCTAGGCTTTCTCTCCCATCACAAACACTACTAGAAATCCGGCAAAAACCGACCAAACATTTGCGACCAAAATTAAAAGCGACCAAAGTTGGTCGCTAAATTGGATAAAATAATAAAAAAAATTGTAAATAACTTAGCAACCAAAGTTGGTCGCTATTTGGTCGATAATGTGGTCAAAATGTTGCTCGGACTAGCCAAACTTGCTTGGTCAAAGAAATAGCAAAATTAGCGACCACCTTTGGTCGCCAAAGTGGGACCCAATCATAAAATTTTTAATAATTATATTATTATTTTAAAAAATTATAAATTTAAAAAAATAACATTTCATATTAGCGACCAAAGTTGGTCGCTTATTATACTGGAAGAAAATAAAGACCAACTTTGGTCGCTAATCTGAGACCAGATATAAAATTTTATTCATTATATTATTATTTAAAAAAAATTATAAAATATAAATAAATATAATTTAAAGTTAGCGATCAAAGTTGGTCGCTTAATAAATGGGAAGAATATAGAGACCAATTTTGGTCGCTAATCTAGTTCTAACGTTTAACAATTATGTTATTATTTTAAATATTTTAAAATATAAAATAAATCTGATTTATATTTAACGACCAACTTTGGTCTCTATTTTGATTTCTGTGTAAAAAGCGACCAAAGTTGGTCTCTTCTTAGGTCAACATTGATCAAAATTAAATATCATATTATCTAAATAATAGAAATGTAATCCGTTAACACTTTTGTAATACAAGAGATGAATACACTAAAATATACTCTAACATGCTATATATGTAGTTAAAATTATACAACGAAGCGTGTTATATATATATATATATATATATATATANCGTATATATAATTCAACGATGCATCTAAGTAGGTTATACAGTAGAATATACTATAACCCGACCCTGTGTTACTAGCACTTCATGTTTATATATATATATACACACACACACTTCACTGTAATACTATAACGTATATATAATTTAACGATGCATCTGAGTAGGTTATACAGTATCATATACTATAACCCGACCCTATGTTACTAGCACTTCATGTATATATATATATATAGACATACACTTCACTGTAATACTATAACGTATATATAATTTAACGATGCATCTGAGTAGGTTATACAGTATAATATACTATAACCCGACCCTGTGTTACTAGCACTTCATGTTTATATATATATATACAGACACACACATGCATCGTTGAATTATAGTATATGCTACTGAGTGTGTCTTATATATACACACACACTAAGATATACTATAATAAGTTATATATACGTTATAGTATTACAGTGAAGTGTCTGTGTGTGTGTGTGTGTCTATATATATTGGCCGGACTGGTCAGACCTTCACGGTCAAAGAAATATTGAATTTAACGACCAACTTTGGTCTCTAAAGTGGGACCCAGTTATAAAATTTTAATAATTATATTATTATTTTAAAAAAATTATAAAATACTAATAATAAAATTTAAAATTAGCGACCAAAGTTAGTCGCTCTTGAAAGCGGAAGAAATTAGAGACCAACTTTGGTCGCTAATATGGAACCCAAGTATATAAATTTAATAAATATTATTATTTAAATAAAATTATAAAATATAAATAAATATAATTTAAAATTAGCGACCAAAGTTGGTCGCTTTTAAGAGGGGAAGAAAATAGAGACCACATTTGGTCGCTAATCTGGAACCCAGATATATAAATTTAATAATTATATTATTATTTAAATAAAATTATAAAATATAAATAAATATTGGTCCCTTTTCAGGTAAACATTGGTCAAAATTAAAAATCACTTTTATATTTACTATCTAAATAATATAAATGTAATCCGTTAACACTTTTGTAATACAAGAGATTAACACACTAGAATATATTCTACATGTTATATATGTAGTTAAAATTGTACAACAAAGCTTGTTATATATATATATATATATATATATACACACACACACACAGACTGAAGTTCTCTAGAGCTAAAGTTTTGTCTTTGTAAACTACGGAACTTCAGCCCCATTATGCTGAAGTTTTGTCTTTATAACTGGGGAACTTCGGCCCCGTATGCTGAAGTTCCCCAGTTACAAAGACAAAACTTGAGCTGAAGTTCCCCAGTGTAACTAGAGGAACTTCAGCCCCGTATGTTGAAGTTTTTATTTTTATAACTGGAGAACTTCAGCCCCGTATGCTGAAATTCCCTAGTTACAAAGACAAAACTTCAGGTCTAGAGCTGAAGTTTCCCAGTTACAAACTTCAGCTTTAGAGTTGAAGTTCCCAAGTTATAAAGACAATTACAAAGACAAAACTTCAGCTCTAGAGCTGAAAAGTTTTGTCTTTGTAAACTGGAGAACTTCAGCCCCATTATGCTGAAGTTTTATCTTTATAACTGGGGAACTTCAGCCCCGTATGCTGAAGTTTTTGTCTTTATAATTGGGGAACTTCAGCCCCGTATGCTGAGGTTCCCCAGTTACAAAGACAAAACTTGAGCTGAAGTTCCCAGTGTAACTGGAGAAACTTCAGCCCCGTATGCTGAAGTTTTTGTTTTTATAACTAGAGAACTTTAGCCCCGTAAGTTGAAATTCCCCAGTTACAAAGACAAAACTTCAGCTGAAGTTTCCCAGTTACAAACTTCAGCTTTAGAGTTGAAGTGCCCAAGTTATAAAGACAATTACAAAGACAAAACTTCAGCTCTAGAGCTGAAGTCCCATAGTGTAACTAGGGAACTTCAGCCCCGTATGCTGAAGTTTTTGTCTTTATAACTGGGGAACTTCAGCCCCGTATGCTGAAGTTCCCTAGTTACAAAGACAAAACTTAAGCTCTAGAGCTGAAGTTTCCCAATTAGAAGCTTCAGCTGAAGTTCCCAAGTTATAAAGACAATTACAAAGCTGAAGTTCAACCCCGTATTCTGAAGTTGCCCAGTTACAAGACAACAACTTCAGCTCTAGATCTGAAGTTCGCAAGCCGTATACTAGAAAGCTGAAGTTTTGCGTGGTTGCCTTTGCTACTTCAGCCCCGCATGTTGAAGTTATGAGCAAAAGCGGCTACGGATGCAATTATTTTTACAAAGCGGGTATAAGTTAAAACGTGGCACAAAAAGTGGCTACGAATGCAACCCCCCCCCCCAAATATTTAGGGTGCTCCGCACAATTTTACCCCGTTTTTCGTATTATGTCCCCAAAAATTTCCCTTCTCCTCTCTTTCCCTCCCTCCCTTTCTTTGTCACTCCCACTGCTGCCCCCTGATGCGAGACTAAATTGCATAGTTTAACATGTGATATACCTTACATTTTATGCGCATTAATGATAAAAATACACTTGTTATGTGCTTAATGGAGTTTATTTCATGTGTAGGTGAAGTGGAGATGGAAACGGAGCTAAAGGGATGCAAATACGTCGAAAAATACGCGAAAGGAGACACCCGGGCGATAGCCGGGCGACAGAGCCAAACAACCTAACCCTACCTGGCGTTAGCCAGGCGTTAGGGCTGAAACGCCAGCCCTACCTTGGCGTTAGGGCTGAAACGCAAGCCCTACCCTGGCGTTAGCCAGGCGTTAGGGCTGAAATGCCAGCCCTAGCCTGACATTAGCTAGGCCTTTGGGTCCAAACGCCAGGGTCCCCAATTCGGCAAAAAACCGAGTTTTGACGGGTTTAAGTGTTTTCCAATTGAAATAGAAGTCTCCTACACGTTTAGGGTTTGTCCTAAACTTATAAATAGACTCCTAAAACAGAACTACAAGGAGGAGATTCGAGATTAGAGTGGATACGGACGGCAAAACATCGATTTTTACCTATTTTCTTCATTACTTTGTAGTTCTATTATGCAAGTTGTTTTAGATTTTATTCTTATGAATT
>ML362431.1:0-65013 GCA_005239505.1 Nicotiana paniculata
ACTCACGGGCATGCTTGACTCCAACGAATAGATATTCCAACTACGACTAGTCAACTATAAGGCAAGATGACACTAATAATTGTCGATCAGGCAAGCTAGGAAGAAAATATAGCATGATGATGAGAGATGTAGAATATTAGGTTAAGTCAAGTCAAGTCAAATAGCCAACGAAGGAATCAAAAAAAAAAAAATCCTAATTTAAACAGGAAGGGATGAAATTAACAACCAAGGATTCAAATGTAACAATTACAAATCATACACAAGTTATATAAGAACCTACGAATCCTAAAAGGCCAATTTAATTGCAAATAAGTCCGAGTACGCAGTCGTCACCTCGTATACATGGACTACAATCAACAAAGAAGACTCAATCCTAAGGGTTAGTTCCCCCACACAAGGTTAGGCAAGATACTTACCTCAAAGATGACAACCCTATACTCAAATATCGGGCGGAAGGCCTCCGGACGGCTCAAAATCAACTAAAACAACTTCAAAATACATATAAAATGTATAAGGAACGATTCCGAATAATAATGTTTCAATCTTTACAAATTTATAAAAATCAACCCAAAATTTGACCCCTCGGGCCCGCACCTCGGAGCCTGACAAATTTTACAAAATCGGATTACCCATTCCAATACGAGTTCAACCATACTAAATTTATCAAATTCCGATACCATTTGGTCCTTCAAAACATGATTTTTCATTTTAGAAATTTTCTTTCAAAACCCACAATTCCCTCAACTAAAAACACAAATTAAATGATGAAAAAAGAAATTATTCATGAAATATAATAATTCTAATGGAAGAACACTTACCCATTCGATTTGTGTGAAAAACCCTCAGAGAATCGCCCAAAATCGAGTTTTAGAAGTCAAAATATGTCAAAAATGGTGAAACCCTGATTTTTGGAAGTTTATATTCTGCACAGTGATTTAAAGCATTTCGATCGCGGACACAATGATGCAATCGCATAGAAGAAAAATGCTGCTGGACAAAAAGGTACTATGTGATTGCCGAGGGGTGTATGCGATCGCATAGGGTACTGGACCCCAAGCACTGCGATCGCTTATCAGGAGGTGCAACCGCATAGGGTACTACCCACCCCCACCCCCCATCTTGCCTAACCCCCTTATGCGATCACAACTAGGCCTATGCCATCGCATACGGAAACAGTCTCACTCCCCCCCCCCCACTCATACTACTATGCGATCGCAACTATACCTATGCGATAGCATAGTGTAGCACACCAGACATCAGAAAACTCATTTTACACCAGATTTTTCCTAAGTTTTGCACGTCGACACCTACCCGAAACTCAGCCGAGCCCTCGGGGCTCAAAACCAAATATGCACACAACCTCAAATACATCGTACGGAGTTATTCGTGTAATCAAATCACAAAATTAACATCAAATACCTCGAATTAAACCTCAAAATCAATGAAATATTTCAAAGCTTCATAAACTTTCAAATATCCCATTATTGATCTGGAACACGTCAAACCAAGTTCGTTTCTTACCAAATTTCACAGATAACATATAACAACCATATTGAACCTGTTCCGGGCTCCGGAACCATAATACGGGCCCGATAACATGTGTTTCACATCATATTTAATTTTGAAAAGCCTTTATATTTTTCAGAAAATAATATTCTTTAAAAATTCATTTCTTGGACTTGGGACCTCGGAATTCGATTCCGGGCATTCGCCCAAGTCCCATATTTTCCTATGGACCCTCTAGGAGTGTCAAATCACGGGTCTGGGTCCAGGTCCATTTACCAAAAACGTTGACCGAAGTCAACTTTATAAAATTTTCTAATACGAAATTATAATTTTTATCAATTTTTCACATAAAGGCTTCCCGACTACATGGTCGGGCTGCGCACGCAAATCAAGGTGATATAGAATGAGGTTTTCACGACATCGGAACACATAATTAGCTAGAAAATACGGGATGACCTTTTGGGTCATCACATCCTCCCCCTCTTAAACAAACGTTCGTCCTCGAACGTGCCAAGATTCACCTTAACTCATCCAATCACTGATAGTACACTTCTAACACATAACCGCAGGTGATCCCACGTCACCCAAACCCTCATAAGCCTGATGATACAATCACAAACGCAATATAGCCTTCACATCACCACCGATAAGCCTCATACCTCTACTTCTCACCATCTACTCATTTACAAAAGACCCGATTCTAAATCCATATCCATCATTAGCCTCAAGCAGCTGGATCAACTCATGGCTACACCCACAAGGAACGTCCACACTACATATTACATCACACATAGGCTCATATAACACATTTGATCACAATAGTTGCCCGAAATCAACTCGACATTGGCAATCAGCCCCACATAAGAAAGAACTATGTTTTAAAACCCCATAACACTGATAATGATGTAATGAATACGAAGACTTCATTATTAGGCACCCGAAACACCGAGCCACATTTACTACTACCGGGCACATATCCCGCAAACTAAACTAAAGAAACACATAACGAAATGACTGAATATGAAAATAGAAACATATAAAGGAACTATCAAACAAGTACATAGGCACAACTCTCTATCAATACTGACATGCCAAAAGCAATATAACAAGGAAGAAACAAAGCATATGAACAAACCACAAGAATTCCATCATGATAAAAATTTCCACCGCGGTACTCAGCCCGGCCCAAAGATATCGAATCAAAAATATCACGAGGACCTCGTCCTCAACTCTGAATCACATACCAAAAATATATCATACCAATTGAAATTGCTCAACTAATTCATCACAACTGATAAAATCATAATGCTAGATGATCTCACATATCGACGGGGTATCAAATCACTACTCATAAACAAAATACTCAGGAATATCACATAAAGCTTACCACGAAGAAAAATAAGGACTAACTGCCAGTGTCACTATTATCAAGAATGAATAAAACAATGATAGACACGAGCTACTACTCATAGAATCTCTCAACAGGAGTAAACACAAAATAAAGTGCAAAACATGGAACTCACTCATAAATGAAACAACAAATAAGGGAACTCGTCAGGACCAGCAGAGCTACAATGAAATACAATTGGTTCCCCCTATAACACATCAAAACATACCTGTGTGATAATATCTTGTACATCGGCCTCCGTCCTACTATATGCAACACACCAATGGGTCGGGCCTCCCCCTCCTAGCAACCCTCTACTTATCTGAATACCTTGCTACCATACACCTACCTGAATCCTGGGAAAATCTCTTGCCCTGTGGCTAACATCTCCACACTAAAAAAATATCGCTGCCGATATGGCTGTGGAAAAACACACAATACGAATCCTTTCAAACCCATGATTACCTGAAATCCCATGCGAAGCTGGTAATGCAAACTGAACTGGTTGACCCAAAAAACTTCTACCGTGCCGTACCTTGCCCCCATAATACGGACTAGTAGATTCCTCCGATCTACGTGGCCTCATTGCCTCCCTAAACTCTCTCTCTGATCTTGCATGTCCTCTCGCTCCCGGTCCCACATGAACCGGCGAGCGATCCCTACTACCTGCTGAAACGAGGCATCCTACTCTAGCTCTCGAGTCCCGCTAAATCGAATATCATGCATGAATCTCTCAAAACTCTACGGACCATATCATAACTAAAAATACCAAACGAGGTGCATGTCTGGCCCAGTCACTGAATCTAACGGCATGCTCCAATAGTGACATAATGCCCTGATGCAACTTGTCAAACTCCGCGCGTCAGACATCCCCAAAGGAACTGAGGTGCAACCTTCCTCAAAGCATCTCCTAAAACTGAATCCATGCTAGTGAAGCTAACTTGGCGAGGTCACCCAAAGTCATATGCCGCAACCACTGATCCACCCACTACTCAGAACCTGAGACGTGACAAAGCAATCCCGCTCGTCTCCATATTACCCAAAGTACGAAGAATATAATGAAACTCCTCCCGGAAACCCTAGGCACCATTTGCCGACAATCCACTAAAAGATAGAAGGGTGGTACTTCCTGTACCTCTCAAGTTCAAGGTATTCTTCCTCCGATGCTGCTATCCTAACCACGGCTGAACTAAAACCAGATGTCGTGCTTACATGACAACTGGAACCTGACCACTATGATATCGCTACTCTGGAGTGTAGACGGTGGGAGTCTGAACTCTTCCCCTGATCTGTGACACAACTGGTGCACTAGAATCAATTATGCCCGAGTCGATGTATCAATTATACTCAGAACTATACCCAGGCCTACTGAGGTCTGGGGTAGCAACAGGCACCCCCAGTACCTGTCCCCCAACTAGAACTACTTGCGACTCCACAACGGCTGCTCTGGTAGTCATCTTAACTGCGACACATACTCCTTGTTGGCCTCTGTCTCTGACCATTGCAATGTTTGATTTGGGATAACATCATCACGAACCGTTGCTCGTGTCCTCGCAATCGGTGAGAGAATGGAACGATAATTTCAAACTTCAAGATCAATAATCTCATGATAGGAATGAAGAAAGGGAAATTGTCCTAATAGTTCTGTAGACTCTCGAAGATAAGTACAGACGTCTCTGTACCGATCCTCAAGACTGTAACTCGTTTATGACTCGTAGCACCTATGAACCTACAGCTCTGATACCAACTTGTCACGATCGAAATTCCCTCTGTTGGGTAACGTGATGGCACCTAGTCTTAGGGACTAGGTAAGCCTGACATTTATTGATCATAACAATAATAAAAGGGAAAACTAACAGTCTTGATATAGAATCTTAATAGAATGTACAAACTTTCCCAAAACCGGTAGTACAAGTCATAAGCTCTATGAATCTTCTACAACTTCTAAGTACAACTGCTTAGAAATAGATACAACAGTGTATGAATAATAAATACAAAGAAGTTGACTCTGACGCCTGCGAACGTAGCAGTAGGTTACCTTGAGTCTCCTCGACAATCATCCACACAACTACTACAATATATAACTGGATCTGCACAAAAATATTTGCAGAAGTGTAGTATGAGCACACCACAGCGATGCCCAGTAAGTATCAAGACTAACCTCGGTGGAGTAGTGACGAGGAATAGTGTAGACACCACTGATTTAAAAAATAAATAAGAGGAATATAGATATGACCGAACATTACATCTGTCTAAGACTTCACGGAATAATTCAAAACAATGACAATATAAAGCGGAAGGAAATTACAGAAATCAATCACAAAATAGTACAAAAGTACACAGAAAGATGGACAGTAAAACAAGCCGAATCAAAGGAAACACAACACAATAGGGAACACCAATAACTCAACTCCACGTCGGTTTGTTCACAATGGGTCTTAGCTATTAAAATACATAAGTGGTAGAAATCTTTAAACAATAGTTCATATGAAAAACCTTTGCAAATGAAATCGTTTTAGTATGGAAGGTTTTCCTTTGAAAACATACTTTCTTCAAAAGTAGATATAAGTATATTTAATAGAGAGAATTACGTAAAACATAGTGTCTTTAAACATATGAAACTTCCCAAAGATGCTTTCCCAATAAATGACTTCCAAATATCATTTTAGGCAAGACTAGTACTTTTCAAATATACCCTCGATGTAAAAGTCATTCAAATATAATCATTTCAAAACGAATGCTTTTTCAATAATACTTTTCAATAAAAATACCTTGATTAAAAATCTCCTCAAGATTTATCCACCGGAACTCAGCCCGTAACTCAGAAATTTCCATGCTACTCAAGAGGAATATCAAATCTTGCCAATAAATGCAGTACGAGATCGGTAGGAATATCCAAATTTAGGAAAATAGAACAAAATGCAAAGAAAATTGCACGACATCACCCTTCGTGCTTTTACTCTCATCCTCACCAAAACAAGTGCAGGGCATCACCCTTTGTGCTTTACTCATCCTCACCAAAACAAGTGTTGTAAATAGCAAATAAGAACAACAGAAAATAATAATGCATAAACACTCAGCACAGAATGTCCCCTCATGAATAACCTCACAAATACTCGGCACAGAATGTCCCCTCATGCAATAAATAAATAAACACTTAAACGGAATGTCCTCTCGTGTAATAAATAAATAAACACTCGGCACAGAATATCCCCTCGTGCATAACCTCACATACACTCGGCACGGAATGTACTCTCGTGCAATAAATAAATAAATGCTCGGCACGGAATGTCCCCTCGTGCATAACCTCACATACACTCGGCACAGAATGTCCCTTCGTGCAATAAATAAATAAACGCTCGGCACGGAATGTCCCCTCGTGCATAACCTCACCAATAATTGGCATGGAATTCCCCCTCGTTCTAAAATAACATGAACAACAATATAACAAGGGAAATCAACAATAAGAACCATAATTCACAACATCCCGGCAAGGGAGTCACCAATCCAAACAACATCATTAACAACATAAACAGTAATAGAAACCATAACATCCCGACAAGGGAGTCAACAAGGTAAACAACATCATCAACAACGGAAACATAAGAGATACCATGCAATCCTGGTAAGGGAGAACAACTATGACCAATCTCACCTAAACAGTTAACTTCACGGAATAGACTCAACTTCAACAAAGGCCTAGTAATAGGCAATATCAAGGAAATACCAATAACATAAATGTCTAACAATTAGACCTAAGTATCACTTATGGGAATAGTCATAAAATCACAATGTACGACTCATGGGCATGCTTGACTCGAACGAATAGATGTTTCAACTACGGCTAGTCAACTATAAGTCTAGATGACACTAACTAAAGTCAACTAGGCAAGCTAGGAAGAAAATATAGCATGATGGTGAGAGAAGTAGAATATTTGGTTAAATCAAGTAAATTCAAATAGCAAACGAAGGAATCCAAAAACAAATAACCCTAATTTAAATAGGAAGGGATGAAATTAACAACCAAGGATTCAAATGTAACAATTACAAATCATACACAGGTAATATAAGAACCTACCAATATAATTGAAATAAGTCCCAGTACGCACTCGTCACCTCATATACACGGACTACAATCAATAAAGTAGACTCAATCCTAAGGGGTAGTTCCCCCACACAAGGTTTGGCAAGATACGTCAAAGAGGACAACCCAGTACTCAAAAATAGACTTCTCGGGCGGGAAGGCTTCCGGACGGTTCAAAATCAACTAAATCTACTTCAAAATACATATAAAACATATAAGGAACGATTCCGAATAATAAAGTTTCAAGCTTTGCAAATTTATAAAAATCGACCCAAAAGTCGACCCCCGGGCCCGCACCTCGGAGCCTGACAAAGTTTACAAAATCCGATTACCCATTCTGATTTGAGTTCAACCATACTAAATTTATCAAATTTCGATATCATTTAATTCTTCAAAATATGATTTTTCATTTTAGAAATTTTTTTTCAAAACCCACAATTCTGTCAAACCAAAACACAACTTAAATGATGAAAACAAGAACTAATTCATGAGATATAATTAATACTAGTGGAAGAACACTTACCCATTTTATTTGTGTGGAAAACCCTCAAAGAATCGCCCAAAACCGAGTTCTATAAGTCAAAATATGTCAAAAATGGTGAAACCCCGATTTTTGGAAGTTTATAGTCTGCCTGGTGATTTAAAGCATTGTGATTGCAGACACAAGGATGCGATCGCATAGAAGAAAAATGTTGCTTGCCAAAAACGTACTATGTGATCGCGGAGGGGTGTATGTAATCGCATAGAAGACTGGACTCCAAGCACTGCGATCGCGTATCAGGAGGTGCAACCACACAGGGTACTACCTAGCCCCCCCCCCCCCTTGCCNTATGTGATCACATAGTGTAGCACACCAGACATCAGAAAACTCATTTTACACCAGATGTTTCCTAAGTTTTGCACTCTGACACCTACCCGAAAGTCACCCGAGCCCTCGGGGCTCAAAACCAAATATGCACACAACCTTAAATACATCCTACGTACTTATTCGTGTAATCAAATAACCAAATTAACATAAAAAAACTTCGAATTAAACCTCAAAATCAATGGAATATTTCAAAACTTCATAAACTTTCAAATTTCCCATTTTTGATCCGGAACATGTCAAACCAAGTCCGTTTCTTACCAAATTTCACATATTACACATAATAACCGTATTGAACCTGTTCCGGGCTCCGGAACAATAATATGGGCCCGATAACACAGGTTTCACATCAAATTTCATTTTCAAAAGCCTTTATAATTCAGAAAATAATTTTCTTTTAAATTTTATTTCTCGGACTTGGGACCTCGGAATTCGATTCCGGGTATACGCCCAAGTTCCATATTTTCATACGGACCCTCCGGTACCGTCAAATCATGGGTCCGTGTACGTTTACCAAAAACGTTGACCGAAGTCATCTTTATTAAATTTTCTAATACAAAAGTTTCATTTTTATCAGTTTGACACATAAAGGCTTCCCGGCTACACGCCCGGGCTGCGCATGCAAATAGAGATGAGATAAAAGGAGGTTTTCACGACCTCGGAACATAAAATTAGCTAGAAAATATGGGATGACCTTTTGGGTCATCAAAGAAGGCCTTCGATGGATCTCAGAGGTCCACCATTTGTGAGATCAGCCTATGCTTGCAAATGGGGGCCAACCTGGTTCGAGGTGGAATTCCAAGTGATAGATGTGCCAGCATCCTACAATATGTTATTGGGACGATCCTGGATCCATGCTGCTGGGGCTGTAAGAGGTCATTATTCCTGGTGACGGTAGCAACCCTATTTACAGTCGCCAGACTATTCCAGTGATTGAAGGAAGAAAGAAGCTGGGTGGAGAAACTTACCACCACATTGAACGGGTCAACACTATCAACAAAGACAAATGGTGGGATAGCAAGATCTCAAGTATGATGAATTGGCAAGGGTACAAGCCAAGTAAAGGGCTTGGCAAGAACAGTCAGAGGATCTCCAAACCTATCAAACTCAAGAAGCACGACACCACTTTTGGTTTGGGATATGAATACACTTGGGAAGAATTCAGAAACTAGTCTCCACCATGGCGCGGTCCTTATTACCCTTTGGAGCAACCAATACAACATCTGGAGCAGACCTTCCAACATGCCGATGTTATTATGGATCAGACGAAGAAGCATCACTTACATCAGTGAGGAACTTGTTTCTGGAGGACAATGATATGGACTGTTGTGTTATTCTCGAGGAGGAGGGGGGGAAGGCCATTTTATAAAGGCTGTAAGCAAAGGGACGTACCTCAAGAATTAGACTGTCAGGACAACCAAAGCACGACGAGCCTCGGGGTAGCAAGGATAAAACAAGCATTATTCACTATTTTCTTTACAAAATGATTTCCTTTTTCGCATTTTAATTCCTGCAATAGGATCTTCAATGTTCAAAACAATCGTTAAGTTTATCAAAAACATTTTTTTATTTTTCTTATGAATCAATATTTATTGCTATCATTCTTCTCTCATTGCTTTACCTATACAACATTAATATTACCTGTCTTGATGAATTGTTGATTGTGACATGCAACGAGACAACACAGCAAACAGACGTAGATTCAGAAGAGGATGACATATTTGACGAGATTGTTAAAGAAGTTCAGAATTTTGAGAATTGACCTATGTCCAACCTGGACGAGACTGAAACCATCAACCTGGGAGATTCAGAAAACATCAAAGAAACACGAATTAACATTAATTTGTCGCCGTCAAAAAAGAAAGAATACGCAGAATTTCTAAAGGAGTATAAGGACATGTTCGCCTGGTCGTATGACGACATGACTGGTTTAAGTACGTCTATTGTGGCTCACAAATTACCAACCAATCCAATGTGTCCCCCGGTAAAACAAAAGCTCAGGAAGTTCAAACCCGACATGAGTTTTAAAAATAAAAGAAAAAGTCACCAAGCAGATCAATGTCAAGGTTCTCAGGGTAGTTGAGTACCCGACATGCTTAGCCAACATTGTGCCAGTACCAAAGAAGGATGGGAAGGTCAGAGTCTGTGTCCACTATCGGGATCTCAATCAGGCTAGTCTGAAAGATGACTTACCTTTGCCAAATATACATATCGTGATCGATAATTACGCCAAACATGAACTACAATCATTCGTGGATTGCTTCGCTGGTTATCATCAGATATGGATGGATTAGGAAGATGCTGAGAAAACGAATTTTATTATGCCATGGGGAGTGTACTGTTACAAGATGATGCCTTTCGGCATGAAGAATGAAGGGGCCACCTACATGAGGGCTATGACCACCATCCTTCACGACATAATTCACAAGGAGATCGAGGTATACGTGGATGATGTTATTATCCAGTCTAGGAAATCCACTGACCACATGGAATATTTGAGTAAGTTCTTCAAAAGGTTGCGGAGATACAATCTGAAGCTGAATCCCGCAAAGTGTGCATTCGGGGTTCCTACTGGAAAGTTGCTCGGGTTTATTGTCAGCCGCCGAGGGATAGAATTGGATCCGTCAAAGGTCAAAGCCATTCAAGAACTACGAACGACAAGGAACAAGAAATATGTGATGAGTTTCTTGGCGAGACTTAATTACATCAGCCGATTCATAGCACATTCTACAGTTATCTGTGAGCCGATCTTTAAGATGCTGAAGAAGGACGCCGCAACAAAGTGGACCGATGATTGTCAAAAGGCTTTCGAAAAAATCAAGGCATACTTGTGAACACTTCCAGTCTTGTCAAAAGGCTTTCAGAAGCCCATGCCCACGGACAAGCTAGCCAAGTGGAAAATCCTGGTGAGTGAGTTCAATATTATCTATGTGACTCAGAAAGCGGTCAAGGGACAAGCACTAGCAGACCATCTTGCTGAGAACCCTGTAGACGGAGGATACAAACCTCTGAAAATGTATTTCCATAAATGAAGAGGTATCATTAATAGGAGAAGGCATTGAAGAATCCTCTGACAGTTGGAGAATGTTCTTCGATGGAGCGGCCAACTTCAAGGGAATTGGCATTGGAGCAGTCCTAATATCAGAAACCGGTCAGCATTATTCGGTATCTGTTAAATCCAGATTCCCCTGCACCAACAATATGGCAGAGTATGAAGCCTATCTCTTAGGGATCAACATGGCCATTGACATGAACGTCCATGAGCTGTTAGTGATTGGTGAATCAGATTTTCTAGTACATCAGGTTCAAAGAGAGTGGGCTCCCAAGAATTCCAAGATATTGTTGTATCTGCACCACGTACAGGAATTAAGAAAAAGGTTCACAAAGACAAAATTTCGGCGTGTCCCCAGAATCCAGAATGAGTTCGCTGATGCATTGGCTACTTTGTCCTCAATGATCCAACTCTCGGACAAGAATTTCATTGATCATATTCCCATAAGAGATCCATAATCAGCCAGCTTATTGTGCCCATGTCAAAGAGGAAGCAGACGGAAATCCTTGGTTTCACGACATTAAAGAGTATTTGGCGAAAGGAGATTACCCGGAGCTTGCGAATCCTACTCAGAAACGCACACTTCGAAGACTATCAAAAAATTTCTTTCACAACGGAGGAATACTATGTAGGAGGACTCCCGATTTGGGATTATTACGTTGTGTCAACACAAAGGAAACGTCCAAGCTGCTAGAGGAGATTCATGTTAGGACCTGTGGCCTGCATATGAACGGTTTTGTTCTAGCAAAGAAGATACTCTGAGCTGGTTACTTTTGGATGACTATGGAAACGTATTGCATCCAGTATGTCCGAAAAATCCACCATTGTCAGAAACACGCAGATATGATAAAGATACCTCCAAATAAGCTCAACACAACAAGCTCGATTGTCGTTCGCTGCCTGGGGCATGGACATTACTGGACCAATCGAGTCTGCCACCTCCAACTGACAGAACTTCATTCTGGTAGCCATCAGTTATTTTACCAAATGGGTCGAAGCGGCATCCTACAAAGCAGTGACTAAGAAAGTCGTGGCAGACTTTATCCACGACTGTATTGTTTGTCGATTCGGGATTCCTGAGTCAATCATCACCGACAATTGTTCCAATACCAACAGTGACCTGATGAAAGCTATGTGCGAGGATTTCAACATCAAACACAAGAATTCCACATCTTACAAACCTCAGATGAATGGAGCTGTAGAAGCCACCAACAAAAACATCAAGAAGATACTAAGAAATATGATAGAAAGGCACAAGAAGTGGCACGAGAAGTTATCATTTTCCTTATTGGGATATCGCACCACAGTTCGCACCTCAATAGGGGCAACTCCCTATATGCTAGTTTATGGTACTGGGGCTGTTATTCCTGCCGAAGTCGAGATTCCATCTCTAAGAATTATAAAAGAAGCTGAGCTCAATGACACAGAATGGGTAAAGATCCGTTATGAGAAACTAGCCCTCATAGACGGAAAGAAAATGAATGCAGTCTGTCATGGTCAACTCTATCAGAATAGAATGTCCAGAGTCTTCAACAAGAAAGTCAAGCAGAGACAGTTCACAACAGGGAAGCTGGTGCTAAAGAAGATCTTTCCACATCAATACGAAGCCATAGGGAAGTTCTCTCCCAACTGGCAGGGTCCGTACATGGTTCACCGGGTACTGACAGGAGGAGCACTTATACTCGCAGAAATGGACGGAGAAGTCTGGCCAAAGCCAATAAATTCAGATGCAGTCAAACGCTACTATGTGTAATATTATGCTTTCTCAATGATGATGTAAATTGAACTACGCATGACCTAATTCCCGTCAAAGAGGGGACACGTAGGCAGATGGGTTCGGTCACAATTCAATAAAAATCTCACTTTTCTCTGAAATTGGAAACTGGCGCAGAGTTTTGAGGAGGACCCTCAAAATTCTGAAGCAAGTTCAGTCGATCGCCGCATGAGCAGCAGTTAGAAATGTCAACCCATCAAATTGGGGCATAATTTTCAGGAGGGCCCTCAAAATTCTATAGCAGAAGAGGTTGCAATGTCACGAACCGTGTCACGGTCGTCGGTTCATCCCAAAATTATTTTTTTAATTATACATTACTCTTTTACAAAATCATGCATGTTTGTTCTTGAAATATCTTTGTTTAGCAACGGTACCCCAATAATACAGAAAGCTATCAGATCAAGCTGAACAAGTCAAGAAAAGTCAGTCGGGATACGAACTAACCTTCCCCTTACATAACTCACAATTTTTCTTTGTATGCAGGCACTAAGGTTGAAAAATCCCTAAACAAACTGTCCACCCAGAGGACAAACGTTTGTTCAAAATACTACTCTCAAAACTGTTGCACTTGCCGACATTCGCACATGCCTTAATGCTTCGCGGTCACAATGCCCTCAATAATCACAATATCGCAACCTATTACTTGCTAAGAATTCATACTGTCATTTTATTTCCGGCGTAAGGCTACTTTTCTGCCTTTCGAGGTTAAGCTCTACCTCCATCTGCATTTTTTTCATAGGGCTGCCATTCAGCCTTCCGAGACTAAACGTTGTCTCCATCTGCATTGCATCTTTGCATAAGGCTACCATTATGCATTTCGAGGTTAAGCTCTACCTCTATCTACATTTCATAAGGCTACCATTCTGCCTTAAGATACTGAACGATGTCTCCATCTACAGTTTTTACATAAGGGTACCATTCTACCTTCCGAGACTAAACGTTGTCTCCATCTGCAATGCATCTTTGCATAAGGCTACCATTCTGCCTTTCGAGGTTAACCTCTACTAGCATCTGCATTTTTTGCATAAGGCTACCATTCTGCCTTCCACTTGCATAAGGCTACTTTTCTGGATTTCGAGGCTAATCCTTGCCCCCAATTTACTTTTTCCTCGAACACTATCTCTAGCACTATTTATTTTTCTTTTTCTACGGTCTAAGCTCTACCCTTCAATTCGCAAGACTAAGCTCTGCCTTGTCAGCATCATACTATTGCATCTTCATGGGCTGAAATATCGCCAACTCATCCAAAGGCGTCATCATTTGGAGGAACCATTTTCGTGGCCCGAGAACACCGTGCCATGGCTTGAGGATCTCTTTCAACCTTTGCACATCATTACTCAAAGGCATCATGGTTCGAAGGCATCATCCTCACAGCCCGAGAACATACTTTTCATGGCCTGCGAATCTTGCATCAAGCAATTCATAGCCCATGAAATCATGGTATGAGGACGTCATCCTTAACCGTCCGAAGACATTTTTCATGGTCCAACGTGAATTTGCATCATGTTTAAATTACGTGCAATATATGCTTCTATTATTTATTTGTAGATAATCCGGCGAGCAAACGACCATCCCGGTAGGAGCGGTCCTGCTCTAGTTCTCCTAACAACCCCATAAGTCGTTTGTGCACCTAACCCTATACTTTGCGTCCGTTCTTGTAAAACTTCATTGGTATACTTCGTCAATGACTCCTGAACTACATACGGCCTGATTCTTGTAAAACCAGGTATATGTAGGCAACTCATAAGCCAGGTGCGACCTAAATCTCTCCAAATCATTTCGCTCGGTCAAAATTGGCCATCATATCTTTACCCGACAACTCTTTAATCCTTCCCGGGTAAACAGGGGCAGTTGTTGATACCCAATTTTTTCTAAAAATATTTTTAGTTTGCATATATACCTTCAAAATCATGCTTTCATAGCAATTGGTATTTTTATATAATTTTCCTATATTTTATTAATTTATTTTTAATTTATCCAGTATTTTATTTTCTATAATTAATTACTAAATTGCACTGAAAACAATTTCAAAAGTATTTCTTGATTTAATTTATTATTTAGGGTCTTATTAAGAAAAAATTATTTTACAATCAGCCAAATTGACACTATTTGGCTATAATCGCAATACCTTTGCAATTATGGCATAATTATATATTTACGCTATTTTTACTCAGCAAGTAGTCATTTGTATTTTTAAGTACTCGTTAATCATTTCAATTAAATTTATTAAGAATCAATTTCAATTATTATATTTGTTAACTATTTTATAAATTATTTGTCTATATTTTATGGGTATTTAACAATTAGCCACTTTTATTTTAATTCTTGCCTAATTAAATCCGGACCCCTACCCATTTAATTAGCATAATAACCTAAGCCCAGTCTTTACAAAATACCAGGTCCAAACCTTAAAGCCACCCGACCCAATTCCCATTTAATCTAGATTGTTGATCATTTTTCATCAACAAACCAGATTAATCCTTACCAAATTAAGACCTACATGACTACCATCCCCGTCTAATTGACCCCTCTCATTTATCACTCAATCGTCTCTCTGAATCCTCTCCCCTATCCCTTTAAACGCTTCACCTGCTAAACCTATCTCCTCCCTTCTCCGGCCACCTCCTCGTTGGAAACCATGGAGGTATCACCTCTCACCAGCCTTATGGCTCCATCCTTCGCCTTGTGTCACCGTTTGGGGATTCTCAAGTGAACCAGAGGTGGTTCGACTCCCATCTCCGGTCTCATGCCATCTTTCCGGCCATCTATGGTTGTTCGAGTAAGATTTATCACCCTTCAGTTAAAAGCCGATAAGATTTTGGGTTTTCTTCTTCTTCTCTAGGTTATCTTTGGAAACCCTAACCTTAAAGCCCTTCGATGATTCCAGATCTATGGATAATTCGATGTTTTCACATGTTTTCCTCAAAAGATTTCTTGATTTCAAACGATTTACTCATTTTCCAGACTAGGGTTTCAAAACTCTTTTGCAAGACGATTTCTTTCTGATTTTTAGTAATTAATTTATGATTTTAGCATGTTTAAACATCACCTGAGCATTTCTTTTTGTTCGATTCATTTTTTAAGAAACCTTAATACTTCTGGGTTCGATTTGGAAGTGCGAGTCTATTTATGATGTTGTTTGTGTGTCTCTCATTAACTTCCTGGTCTTTCATGTATGTTCTATGTGCTTCCTGCTCTAATTTTTTGTTAGGGTTTTCGAATCTCTATGATTCCTCTGACTACTTACTTAAGGTTTCTCTGATTTTTGTTCAACATGTGCTATTTATCGTTTAATAGGTCCGATTATTCGTTTTTATTGATTGTTTCATAATACTCTCTATTTGTTCTGTGTATTTTCTGTAGAACTATGATATTTTCCTTATAAATGTGATTTTGTGTATTTTCCTTAGAACTCTTTACAGATTTTCAAATTATTTCCTTATTTGTGTGATACTTCCCTTAATTAGGATTGATTCCCTGTGGCTTTAATCCCATCCGTGATTCCTATGATTGATTTGTTAAAATTAAAAGGTATCCAACCTTATTTATGTGTTTCAACTTGCTGTTAAATAAGAAGTATATATTATCCTTATGTAAAATTATGTATTTAGCCTTTATCACATGTTACATGCCTAGACTACTCTTACTTAGCTCATGATTGATTCTTTCCTTATGTGACACCAAGTATGACCTTTTGAACTAGGACTCCCTAATTAAAGGGAGTCCAGGTCTGTGATTGATTCTAATTGAATATTTATTGATTAATAAGTACTTGTTACCTTATTTTCTACTCGTTTTGAAAAGCTATAAATACTCTAGTCTTTCACTAACACAAGGACACAAACAATTATTGTTTTGAACTCTCTTACACACACACATATTCTCTGTTTTTATTCTTGTTGGTTACTTGTTATTCTCAGTCGGCTGCAAGCCAAGACTGAGCAACTATACACTCTACTGTTGTGCACTCAACTATACACTCTACTGCTCCTCACTCTGCACTTATTCTCTCATTTAACTGGTATGATTTTCAGTTTAACTTAAAGCATCAAAAACAACATGCCTCTTTAATATTGGGATTGCTTTTGTTTCTATTATGTTTCTACTTGTGGTTCTACTGTCTGCATTGCAATTAGCATGCCAATTTTTTTTTTTGCCAATGTGATTATCCTTTTCCCTTTAGTTTCAACATGTTTTACTGCCTTCTTATATGTTTCACTAGGACTCTGCCTTACCCCTAATCCCCAGCACACTATAAGCATGTATTTGTGTCACCTAGTTATATGTAATTCTAAACATATGTTGTAATACTTTCCCCTGGACCTGTGTGTAACTCTTTTTGTTATGTACTTCCTCTTTGGCATCCCTCAATCTGATCCCGTTAAGTTTCTGGCCTGAACAACTTTATGAAAAATTTTCTGTGGTTGTTAATGTGCTGTGATACTTTAGTATTTCTCTGGTATTAACTTGTATGAAATCTTCTTCATGAGTAGCCTACTTGTCCCCAACCCCTTATTCTCTATTTGTGACTACTCCCATGTACTATGCATGCTGATGTTGTTCTGAGTTGTTGATTGTCCTAATCCCTTTCTTTCAAAATGTTTTCACTAAAAGCAAAATCTTCTGTTCTCCAAAACTTATTTCAAACTACTCATTTTCAAACTGTTTTCCAACTCAACTCTTTCAAAACTATGTCAAGCACTCTCACTATATTCCTAGACCTTTATGTTCTGGCCCCTTAGTGGGAGCGTTGCTTTGGGACCCTTGAGCTCCCTCTGAAATTTGACACACAAAGGTTGGCCATACAATACTGCACTTACTCAATTTGGTTATGAAAATCTGGGTGAGAGCACTGCCCGGGATCCCTTGAGATCCTTAGGGAACTCTGACACACCTGGATTTGTATGAAAGGCTGTGAACTAATGGAAATGAGGATTCTGGAGGTTCTGGGCCTATCAGTAGGCTCCCTACAGTATAAACTCTTCTTTTCATTATTTGATTATGCAATTCATGCAAATGGCCTGTAATAATTATTGTAAACAATTCTTTGGGGATGGATAGTTGAAAGGGAAGGGGTGATTATGCATGATTTAGCTATTAAAATGGGTAGAAAGCATGTTATTAGGGTTATATTCCTACTCGCGCAATCGAAACTATTCTTAGGACTCGTTTCATGCATTAGAGATCATGTTCCCTAGGACTTACACTCGTTGTTTTCAGCATGCCCATCTCACTATCATATCACTTAGAAAATCCTGCGTTAAAAAAATGTGTTAATAACCAGCACTTTACAATCATGCTCTATGATGCCATGTACACTTTAAATCCTGTCCCTGGGATAACACTAACAAACTGTACTCTTGCATATTCTTAAATCACACATAATGCTGTGAGTATTCAGAAATCCTGCTTAGAACTCTGCATATGCATCACTTTGCATCCCTACCTGTGCATTAGATACCATATTTTAGGATTTCATTCATACTCGCTTAACAACACCTAGTATAACTACTATTGCATGTCATTTTACACCTAGGGAAGCCTTAGGAAATCAGTTAAAGAAATAAAACCAGAATGCTCCTTTGTAATTAGTTGCTCTCTGAGTTATGCAATAAATATGTCTTTGTGTTATCACTTAAATACCATTTGTTGACCCAAGTCGCTGCATAGTTTTGATGATTGACAAATGTCTGACCAGTTGAACCAAGGTCCATCAGAGCACACATACTTGACCTGACGTGTTGGCACATAAACCTTATATCCATAGGATATGAATGCGATTATGAAGTATCAATGAAAAAGGAGAGTGTCTTCTAATGCAAAAAGGTTGCAAATTTATAAGAGAATAGAATTTTAATTCAGCAAGGACAATAACGAAGGAAGGAAGTTTAGTTTGATACAAATTTGTTCTCCCAGGTGGAGTAGTACTAGAACTGAACGACAAACTCAACAACTGACTTTATAAATAATTGAAGTATTCTTGCTTGAATAAAGAACGCACAAGTGCAGAAGTGAATGAAGATCTGAAAGAAAAATTCCCAGATATTTTGCAAGCAGAATTATTGTGCGACACAAAGGCTACAGACCAGCTAGAAGAACCAGTTCCATCTTTTTATCATTGAGTCCAGTTGATTGTAGTAGGAGTTTTAATATTGTATCTTTTCATATTTCATAGAAGCAATTGTAATAGGTACACATTGTTCAAGTTAGAGTTAACTTGAAGCTTGTAGAAATTAGCTAGGGTCTAGTTACTACAAAGGGATTAGAGTTAGTCCTAGGATTAAAAAAGAGTTTATTTTGTAAGTCCGTTTGGTTCAGAGTTTTAGTGAAGAGTTTGAGCAAATCCTACTAAGGAGTAGGTCGTGGATTTTTCACCTTTTGAGCCAGGTGTTTTTCACGTAAAAATCTCTGTGTTTTTACACTATTGCCTTTCTTATTCCGCAACAGTAGAAATTGGAACACCAAGAAGAACCAGGTTCTTCTAGAGAGATAGCACTCAAAAATTGCATACCACACAAAGTAACATATCTTCTTGTTTGCTATTGACGTCTAAAACATCACCATGCTTAAGATTTGAACCTGAATCTGGACCTTAACTGTGTATGGGTGATGTTGTTTATGTGTACTATGTGTGGAGGTACTCGAGCCTTTTCCAGTTTGTATGTTTATCCCCTTAATTGCACTCCTATATGCTTCTTGTTTGACCTGAGGGTCTGCCTAGCACCTCCATTATAGAATAGAAGTCCGAAATTCCTCCGGGACTGATAGGAAGGGATGGGTAACAACATGTAATAGCGGTCCAGACCAACTCTCGCTCTAATTACCTTTACGAGGTGGGAAAGGGTATATATGGATATGATGACCAGTGCGCTAATACCACTTGTAGCCCCTCTTTGAGGAGTGATAACTGGGTATTGTACTGATGTGATCCATATTATTATAAACCTAGGATACCCTTTATATTCTTAAATAGTAATCCCTTCAACATCTAACCTTCTTTACTATTTTCAAATATCTGCATGCTTGAGACTTAAATCCCCTCTTATTTAAGCCTTTATTTGTTTGTTTGCTAAGTCGTACAAATTCACAAAAGCTTTTTCGCCGGGAACCGTACTTGTGGAACCTGATGGGTGCCTAACACCTTCCCCTTAGGATAATTTCAAGCCCTTACCCTATCTCTGGTTAACAACGTAGTTGTAAATGAACCTCTTTGGTGTCCTAACGCACCTTTAAAAATCGTTATGTGGCGACTCTCAAAAACACAAACCCCTTTCCCAAAAGGAAAGAGTTGTCCCAACTGAATGTCATAAACCCGATCTCCGTGAGGAAAGAGGGGGCGCGACAGCATGGCGACTCTACTGGGGACTTTCAGGCTTTTACCATTTTTAAATTTCTTGGTGAATTTGTACCTCTTCCCATTTCCTTTATGTGCAGTTACTTGTCTGTTTCTTTAAGCATTTATTTTTCTTTAAAAGTAACTGACATGCTCTTTCTGTTTCCTTCCTATGTAACCGCTTTTAAATTATAAACTGCTATATTTACTAATTTCATAACGTGCAAATACATGACAACATTTCTTTAATGCTTATTTATTGCATAATCATGCCCAACATTCACAGTCCACTCGTGCCAAACAAAATACTATAGCAACGCTTGATGAGTGGTTGCGCTCTTAAACAACATAGTAAACAAGCATAATTAACAATTAAACAGATTCAGGCGAGCAACCTATAACTTTATCCGGTTTTAGATCTTACAGACATGATTTCTATAATCTGAACACTTATAAATCCCATAGACATGATTTCTATAATCTGAACAAAAGAGCATGTAAGCAGGAATTCATACACATATTGGATCATACAATTTCTATAGGCATGGTCTGCAACAGAACATAATTGAACCAAACATTGAGCCTATGGACATTGTTGCTAACACATAATGGCTGAACACAATAAGACACCTAGAGGCATGATTTCTACCCCACTTTATAGGAAATATAAAATAAGAACACTTCCCCATTTTACTAATACCCCAAAATTATTATTACAAATAATTATTACATACCATAATTTAATGAATGAATTACAAAATAAGTAAAACTATAGGAGGCCTATAGCAGGCCCAAATACACCTGGACAGGCCAAGCGTTAAACTCACAGTAGCTCTAGAAGCCCATGCTCATAGATACAACATGACCAGTAATGAGTGATTCACCCATACTTCAAGGAAAAGCATACAGAACCCAAATCTCTAGCGTGTCAAAGTTCCCAATGGCTTCAAGAACCTAAGGCAATGCTCACACTAGAGAATTTTATCAGAATTAGTTCAAGGAAGACTAGGGACCAAATCCTAGTGTGTCAAACGACAGAACCTAAATAGTTTTGGCTTTCAGCAAGCAAAGAATGAGGATTTAGGAGGATCAGACAGAGTAGGATGGGATTAGGGGATACACCGAAGGACATAATCACATATTGAAAATGAAAAAACAACTAGCAAACACATTTGAACCTAAGCATACTTAATCAGTTTTTAGAAATTAAAACCAGTCACATGATAGTAAGGCTAGTTCATATGTAGATTCATAATGATAATAGAGATTTTAGATCAGACTACGTCATAGAAAGGGTACACAATGATTAGCAGTAGGTCATGAATTGATTAAGATAGTTTAAGAGAGGTATCATAACATAGTGAGAACAAAACCAAACATGTCATATTATAACAGGTTCAACAAATAAACTTTTAAATCTGTTAAGGCACACATCTATACATGGCTAACCAGTCTTTATGGAAAGGTATGAAAGTGTGCTTATAACAAACTTAACTCTAAAATATGGTCCTCAATTACACAGAGTTAGGCAGATTTCATTAATCAATTCAAACTAAGTTCAACATATCTTAACTATAAGTAATAGCATTTAGGATAACATGGTCTAATAGCAGTAACACATTGAGCAAATAATCATAACTGAAATGGTAAAGGATTCAATAACTCACTAGTTAAGATGAAAAAAGGATAAAAGGAATTCAATAATATAGCAAATATCTCCAAACAGAAGTAAAAACATGAAGATTTTTGGCCTTGGCTTTCAGCGGGCAAGGAAACAAAACACATAATAAGATTGCTCAAAAGAGTAAGAGTACACAACTTTTGTTTAGAGTAGTGAAAAAGTTTTAGAACTCTGAATCTCCTTTTTCAAAAGGGGAGTGGGGAGGGGTTTAAATAGTGCTGAGATTAGAGCATAGGAAATAGTTAATTTAAATACTAAAGGCAAGTACTTAAATTAGCAAAACTGAACCCTAAAGTTTAGGTGAAGACACACAAACTCAGTAGAAAATAAGGTAAAGAATCACATAAATCATATAATAAACTGACAAGAGATTATATATAAAAAAGGAATACCGAATCCAACCTGATTTGGTTCAAGTAAAAGTGTCGGAAACCCTAATTTAGGTAAATCCCAAAATCAGCAGAAAATAATGGCAAAGAATCATATATTATCATAAGAAATGAACGTAAACATGGATTAGTCAAAAGAAACGTGGGACTGACCAGTTTTAGTTCAAGTAAAAGGATCTGAAACCCTAAATTTAGGTAAACCACAAAATCGGTAGAAAATAAAGGAAAGAATCACATATTAGCATAAAAATAAACATATATAGGAGATTAGTCAAAATAAAACCTAAAACCGAACCTGATTTTGTTCAAGTAAAAGGGTCTGAAACCTTAAATTTAGGAAAGTGAAGAGAAAAAATGTGTTTGGACTCAAGGTTGTCCAGGTTCAAGAGGAAAACATAGATTTGGATAGAATCAAAGCGAGTAGTTGCCATGTTTAGGAAAGTACATGAGTTACTTCATAACATAGAACCAGATAAGGGAAAAACATCGGAATGGTAAGGAAATAGGGAAAGAATCCCATTACGAATGGGATTTGGGGGATTTGAGTGAGGCGGCGAAATTAGGGTTCATCAGAGGGGAAATAAGGGCGGAGGATTTGGGAAATGAAGGTTAGGGTTTGGGGTGTGGAGACATAAGAAAAGGGGGTGATTGTTTATGAGCCATTGATAATTTTTTTTCAACAGTTGGGATTTAAGCGGACTAGGTCGTTTTAATGAAGTGGGTAAGGGTATTAGGCTTATGTATTGGGCTTGGCTGAATTGGATTGGTTTGGGTAGTATTAAGTCCGTAATCAACTAAAATTGGGGCCAGATTTTAAATACTCAAATTTAACCAATAAATAATTTGTAAAAAATAATAGATAAATAACAAAATATCGTTTGTGACTCAGAAGACGGTCAAAACATCTTCTAGAAACCCATGCCTGCAGGGAAGTTGGCAAATGGAAAATACTACTGAGTGAGTTTGACATCATCTATGTAACTCAGAAGACGGTCAAGGGACTGGCATTGGCAGACCATCTGGCAGAAAATCATATAGGAGAAGAATACAAACCACATAAAACGTATTTTCCCGATGAATAGGTCTCATTCCTAGGAGAAGATATCACCGAAACATACGATGGTTGGAGAATTTTCTTTGATGGGGCCAAAAATTTCAAAGGAGTGGGCATCAGAGCAGTATTGGTGTCAGAGACATGTTAACATTACCTAGTATCTGCAAAGCTCAGATTTTCATGTACCAACAATATGGCAAAATACGAGACTTGCATCTTGGGGCTCAACCTAACCATTGACATGAACATTCAGGAGTTCCTAGTGATTGGTGATTCAGACCTTTTGTTACATATGGTTCTAAGGGAATGAGGTACAAAGAATACCAAAATATTGCCATATTTGTACTACATACAAGAATTGATGAAGAGATTCACAAAGATAGAGTTCAAACATGTTCCAATAATCTAGAATGAGTTCGCAAATACATTGGCTACTCTATCTTCCATGATACAACACCTAGATAATAATTTCATCGATCATATCCAGTAGGGATTTATAATCGGCCAATTTATTGTGCTCATGTTGAACAAGAAACATATGGAAATCAATGGTTCCATGACATCAAATAATACTTGGCAAATGGAGAATACCCGGGGTTAAAGGCACACTCCGAGGATTATCCAACCACTTTTTCCAAAGTGGAGGAATTTTGTACGGAAGGACTTCGGGTCCGGGATTATTATGGTGTGTCGACGCCAAGGAAGCATCCAAATTGCTCGAAGAGATACATGCCGGAACTTGCAGACCACAGATGAATGGCTTTGTCTTCGCCAAGAAGATATTAAGAGCAGGATATTTTTTGATGACTATGGAAACATACTGCATCAGGTATGTACAAAAGTGTCATCAATGCCAAGTACATGCGAATATGATACGTGTGCTACCCAATGAACTAAATGCCACAAGTGCACCTTGGCCTTTTTCTGCTTGGATAGTGGATGTCATCGGTCCAATCGAACCCACCACTTCAAATGGGCATAGGTTCATTCTAGTGGCCATAGACTATTTCACAAAATGGGTTGAAGTCGTATCTTACAAAGTTGTAACTAAGAAGGTCGTCGCAGATTTAGTTAGGGATCGTATTGTTTATCTATTCGGGTGCCGGAATCAATCATCACTGACAACGCTGCCAACCTTAATATTGATTTAATGAGATCGATGTGTGAAATCTTCAAGATCAAGCATAAGAATTCAATAGCATACATACCTCGAATGAATGGAGTTGTGGAAGCCGCCTACAAGAACATCAAGAAGATACCAAGGAAGATGGTAGATAATCACAAACAATGGCATGAGAAATTTCCATTTTCCTTACTGGAATATTGTATCACGGTTCACCCATCAACTGGGGCAACCACTTATTTACTGGTCTACGACACTAAAGTCGTTATTCCTGCCGAAGTAGAAATCCATTCGTTAAGAATCATATTAGAGGCTGAACTTAGTGATACAGAATGGATATGAAGTTGCTATGAACAACTGGCTCTCATTGATGGGAAAAGAATGAATGCGGTATGTCATTGTCAAATCTACTAGAACAGAATGTCCAGAGCTTTCAACATAAGGGCTATACCAAGATAATTCACACCGGGGCAGCTGGTTCTAAAGCGGATCTTCCCGCATCAAGATGAAGCCAAAGGGAAATTTTTCACCCAATTGGCAAGGACCCTACATAGTTCACATAGTGCTAATAGGAGGAGCGCTAATACTTGTAGACATGGACGGACAAATTTGGTTAAAATCGATCAACTTAGACGCAATCTAAGGATATTATGTTTAGATTGTTTACATTCTTTCATTTGATGTAACTTAACTACCCTTTACCTGATTCCCGTTTAAGAGGGGATACATTGGCAGCCCTGTGGGTTCGGTCACATATCAATAAAATCTTCATTTTCCATGGACAGAAAGTGCGGAAATTTTTTGAGGGAGACCCTCAAATATTTGAAGCAAGTCCAGCCAACTTCGTCGTATGCAGAATAGTCAAAGAAGTGCTTTTAAACTGGGCAGCATTTCGAGGAGGGACTTCAAAATTTTAAATCAAAGAAGTCGTTATGTCTCTAAAAGTGTCACCGTCATTGGTCCATTTAAATTGCTTGATATTGCATAGTACTATATTCCAAATAACTACATTCATCAAAGGCATACATATTTTTCGAAAACATTATTTTTATGGCAGCCAAATGTTACATAGGGTAACTCAAACATGGTCTTAAGACTGGAGCTCATGGAAAGCAGAAGACAAAAGCGCGAACCAACCTTCTCCCACAAAACTCGCAATTTTTCTTGGATGCAGGCACAGTAAGACAATAATACCTGAAAATACATCAGGCCGCTACCTTCAAGATAGCAAATTATCTATCACAAGCACCTCCAGCTAAGAAATATTCTACTATCACTCATAGTTTTCTTTGCATGAGGCTAAGTCATGCCTCGTAACTGCATAATGCTAAGCATTTATTTTCTTTGCATGAGACTAAGCTTCGTCTCCTAATAACATGAGACTAAGCAATGCCTCCTCTCCTTGCATAAGGCTAAGCATTTTCTTTCTTTTAATGAAACTAAGTTGTGTCTCCTATTTTGCATGAGGCTAAGCCCTACCTCCTCAATTGCATAAGTCTAAGCATTGCCTTTCATTCATGAGACTAAGAACTCTCTCCTAATTGCATGAGGCTAAGTATTGCCTTTATTTGCATGAGACTAAGCATTGTCTCCTATTTGCATGAGCCTAAGCTCTACCTCTCCAATTGCATAAGGCTAAGCATTGCCCCTGTTCGCATTAGACTAAGCACCATCTCCTCCTCTTGCATGAGGCTAAGCATTGCCTCTCTATTTGCATAAGGCTAAGCCCTGCCTCTCCATTTTCATAAGGCTAAGCATTGACTCTCTTCACATGAGACTAAGAATTGTCTCCTAATTGGATGAGAGTAAGCATTGTCTCCTTTTTGCATGAGGCTAAGCATTGCCTCCATAATTTGCATAAGGCTAAGAAGAGCCTTCCCTTGCATCGAGAGTAAGCACTGTCTCCCCTAATTGCATCAAGACTAAGTATCATCTCCTTTTCTTGCATGAGTCTAAGCACTGCCTCCTCAATTGCCCAAGTCTAAGCATCGCCTTATTCTTGCATAAGACCAAATATTGTCTCCATAACGCAATTTAAAACCTAGCACTATCCTCTATTCACCCGGGGCTAAACACTACCCTAATTTTCCACACGACTAATATGTATCTTGTTTTACCTCGCATACGATCGAGCATCACATCTTTTCCTCTCATGGGCTGAAACATTGCCATTTTTTCCAAAGGCGTCATAGTCTGAAGGCATCATTCTCATAGTCGGACGACACCATTAGATGGCCTGAGGATCTGTCAATATTGCACCATCATTATTCAAATGCATCATGGTTCGGAGGCACCATTCTCATGGCACGAGGAGATCATTTCATGGCCCAGGACGTCAAGGTCTAAGGACATTATCCTCACCGTCCAAGGACAACTTTCATGGTCCAAAGGGAATTTGCATCATGTTTAATCCATATATACTTGCATGCATCGTATTTAAGTTTTGCAGGTAATCCAGGCAGTAACCGTTCTCCTAACGGGAGCAATCTTCACTCCAATTTCCTTCAATCTTCACCATCTGCTATTATTTCAAACGCAACCAACCACCATTAGTTACCCATTTTTACTTGATGACTGTTCGGATACTCATTTTGAGATACATCCATAACATTTCAGATTCACATTCATGATTTCGCGCAAACTCGTCTGATATTGCCCCACCCAAAAGAACCCTTTTTCGAAACATACGATCGTTCATATAACAACTTCATCGGTTCAATTCACCGTTGTATCTAGAACTACACACGGCCTGATTCCCGTAACACCAGCGATATGTAGGTAACTCAGGAACCAGGGTTCGGCCTCTATTTTTAAAATCACCACATTCGGTCAAAATCGGTCATCATCTTCTTTACCAGACAACTCTTTCATCATTCCCGACTCAAAAGGGGCAGCTGTTGATAACTAATTTTTCCTTCATATTTTCCAAAATATATATACACTTTCAAAATAACGTATTTGCATCATTATTTAGTTTACAAACTTATACAAGCATTTTCTATAATTTGTCCATAATTTTTAGAGCTTTAAATTAATATTCTTGTTTTTAAATTATATGTAAATATCTAGTAGTTACCCTTTTAAATTATTTTGTGATGACTTAGTTACCTAAAATAATTATTTTGAACCTATAATATATGTTTCAAAAATTTTATTTCGGTCCATATAATTACATTAGCCTTTTAAGCTATTTATCCAATTTTGCAATAATGGCCTATATGCATACATGACTGCTCTTTATTTTATATTATTTGACAAAATAGCATGTTTTGTTATAAAATAACGTCTGTAATGTAAATAAACTGAAGACAAGTATAGGGAGAAACTGATATATTATTCAGCTTTCAAGCTGATGTACATAATGAACTGAAAACTCCTCTATTTATAGAAGAAAGGAAGCAACTGCGAGGCTTTTCAGGAAGCAACTGCAAGTCTTTTCTTCAACTTCTTGTAAGTTATCTGCATGAGCTGCTTGCAACCTGCTTGTTTAATAAGAAGCTGCTGCAAATCATTTCATTGAGTTGCTTGCAACGTGCCTGCATCAGCTACTTGTAGTTAAACTTCAACACAATACTAAATGGATAATCTTCTTCAGGAAGATTATCTATAGCGGAGTAATAAATGGACATCCACAATATAATAATTTCATAACACTCCCCCTTGGATTTTCATTAAAGATAATGTGCTTCATTAAAAATCTTACTAGGAAAAACCTAGTGGGAAAAATTATAGTGCAGGAAAAAGAGTACACATATTTAGTAATACGCATTTCCAGCTGCCTCATTAAAACCATACAAGAAAAAGCTCATGGGAAAAAACATAGTAAGGGAAAAAGAGTGCAGCACGTATTTCACTCCCCCGATGAAAACTTTGTTTCGAATATTTGAGTCTCCGCATTCCAAAATTAAATACCATCTTCTCAAAAGTTGAAGTTGGCAAAGATTTAGTGATCAAATTTGTCGGATTGTCACTTGAACGGATTTGTTCCACATCAATGTCACTATTTTTCTGAAGATCATGTGTGTAGAATATTTTTGGTGAAATGTGCTTTGTTATATCTCATTTTATAAATCCTCCTTCAACTGGGCTATGCATGCAACATTGTCTTCGTATAAAATTGTGGGCCTTTTCTCATATTCTAAACAACGTTTTTCTTCAATAAAATGAATTATTGATCTCAACCATATGCATTCCCTACTTCCTTCATGAATAGATACTATCTCAGCATGATTTGAAGAAGTAGCAACAATAGATTTCTTTGTGGAGCAGCATGATATGACAATACCTCCATATGCAAATACGTACCCGGTTTGAGATCGAGCTTTATGGGAATCAGATAAATAACCTACATCTGCATAACCAACAAGATCTACACTATCTTTTTTAGCATAAGCAAATACATAAGTGCACCAATTGCACTGAGATAGAGTATTTTAGGACCAAGGAGTTCCTCATCCTCTTGTAGAGGTCGGAATAGATCCTTATTCACTTCAAGTGATCGAACAATCATTGGTGTACTCAATGGGTGCAGACTAAGTGATCGAACAATCATCCTGTATAAACAAATTGATAGATAAAGATCTCGTCTGCTAAATGTTCAATTTTCAGACTAAGACAAAGTTTTGTGTTTCCAAGATCTTTCATCTCAAATTCTTTCTTAAGATATTCAATTGCCTTTTGGAGCTCTTATGGAGTTCCAACAAGATTTATGTCCTCAATATAAACAACAAGGATAACAAATTCTGATGACATATTCATTATAAAAATACCTGGACAAATAACATCACTTACGTAACCTTCTTTCAACAAATATTCACCGAGGCGATAATACCATATGCGCCCAAATTACTTTAAATGGTAGAATGACCTTTGCAATCTGATCGAGTACATTTCTCGAGATTTTGAACTATATGCTTCATGCACTTTAAATCCTTCAGGGATATTCATATAGATTTAATCAAATGAGTCATATATGTTATGACTTCCATTTAAATGGCATGATATCTTCAGGTGTCTGGACTGCAGGTCCGATCCTTACAATCTTTTACAATATTGTGCACTATATTATATCAAATATATCGTTGATGATCATTTTGTATCGGTTCACAAGAGACATAACTTGTGAGATCTCATCTTTAACGATCCGACTGGTCATTTTGAGTTATCAGACCCCGTTCCCTAAATAAAATCTCCCATGGTGGCTTATCATGATTTATGACTTGCAGGGGCTGGTTGTCCAGGATTCAGAAGTGTTTAGAGTGCTATAGGAGCATTCGGTTCCTTACGGTTGGCCTTTAAGGCCAAGTTTGACTTCGGTCAATATTTTTAGTAAAAGACATCGGAATCGAGTTTCGGCGATTTTGGTAGCTTCATTTGATGATTCCGGACCTGGACGTATGTTCGTAATGGGTTTCGGATGACCCAGGAGCGTTTCGGCGCCCAATATTGAATTAAGAGTTCCTTAAGTTCCTATTATGGGTTGGGACATGTTTTTGCGATATCTAGGTCAGAACACAATTCTAAAACCAGGAATAGATCTGTTATGTCATTTATGAATTTCCTGCAAAATTTGGTGTCATTTCGAGTAGTATAGGTCATTTCAGCGCGTTGCTACCGAAGTCTAGAAAACTTAAAGTTGCTAAGTTTGGTTCTAGGGGTTTTGAGGTGTGGTTTTGAGTTTTAGCGTTGTTTTGGATGTTCTAAAGGCTCGAGCGAGTCCGTATATTAAATTTTGACTCTTTGGTATATTTGGACGGGGGCTCGGGTGGGCCCAGGTGCCTCCCGGACACCACACGAGGCTAAAAACCAACTGACTTAGTTGCTGGTGCACATGTTCTGGTGTGACCGCAGGTGCAGTTGGATAGTCGCAGGTGCGGGATCGCTCATGCGGTCCTAGACTCGCAGGTGCGATCCCCAGTGGTTAGGCCAATTATCACAGGTGCGGAAAAAATTCTGTACGAGCGGAGCCGCAGGTGCGGTTTCCACTCTGCAGGTGCGGGCCTAGGAATCTTAGTCCATTTTCGCAGGTGCGAGGTTTTGCTCGCAAGTGCGAGACCGTAGGTGCGATCCTCGATCCGCAGGTGTGGAAACGATGTTCAGACAGTGTGTTTTTATACACAGGAATTAACTCATATCCCTTATCTTCATCTTCTTCCTTGGGGCGATTTCCACCATTTTAGAGGGGCAAACCTCTTGGTCATTGAAGGTAAGTAACTTCCGCTCTAATATTAGCTTCATGCATGAAATACTACCTTAATTAACTACCTAAATTAGTGGAAATTGAAGATGGGGTAGTAACCTAGGGCTTCCGATAATGTTATAATTTACCCGTGAATTAGCTATGAAACCAAGTAGAAATCGTATATTTATGATCCTTAGGCTATGGGTGAGTGTTTCCTTCAAGAATTTGCGGAATCTGAGCATGTGGGTCCGGGGTTGGATTGTAGAATTTCTTCAAGAATAGGAAATTTACTAAGTGAGTAGGAGAATTTCCATGTTTGAGCATAAACTAATGAATTTGTATAACATTTGGCTAGTTTCGAGTCTTCGGGTGTAGAGTTCGATGTTTCGGGCGTGTTCTTGATCCGGGAAGTAGGTTCGACACGAGGTGAGTCTCCTTTCTAACCTTGTAAGGGGAAATTGTCCCCGTAGGTAATTATAAATAATTGCACGTTCTTATTTGCAGGGGCTACACACGCACGAAGTGACGATAGTCCGTGCGTAGCTACTACTATGTTATGTTGGGTAGTTGTAGGACTCACGAGCATGCTTATATGTACCTTACATGTATTCCTAAACGTATATTGATTTGCTTATTATCCTTGATTTGGCATAAGAATACTAGGAAGTTGTGGTCCATACTATATTGCTTAGGTTCTTGCCTTAAAGAATAATCTCTGATAATTCCCTAAAAACTGATAATTTTATGTATGAAGGCGGCACCGCGCCATATGTATGATTCGTGAGCGGAATAGCCCTACTATTATGTCAACCGCGTCGCATGTTCGATTCACGATCGGGGTAATAGATTCATCTATGATTCGAGTCGTTCGACCCTTGACAGTGCATATGTTATACATTTCGGCCGTACATGTCCGTCCTATTATGTGTTGTGTGATTCACTGGGAACTTGTTGTAATTATACAAACTGGTTTATGTTAATAAGGAAATTTAGTACATTATGTGTTAATGAAATTTGACATGCAAAGGTAAATACTACTATACTTGAAGATATATCTCCTTGTGATTTCTACAAATCTTATGCCTGCCTAGTTCCTATTAAATCATGTTATTTAGATATGTTGACCCTCGTAAGTCTCACGCCTACCTCTCGTCACTACCTCTTTGAGGTTAGGCGGGATATCACTGGATACATATTTGTTTATGTACTCATGTTGCACTTCTGTACTTAATTGTACAGGTTCTAGGGCTGGTGCATCTGGTTATCAGACCGGATCTCGATTCTGATCCCAGTTGGACCCGATTTCATGGTGAGCTACTTCTCCTGACGTTCCTCGGCGGCACCTTGGAGTTTACTTTTGCTTTTTCCCGTCTATTCATTTCAGATAGTGGGATTGTGTATTATCTTTGTATATTCTGTTAACATGCTCGTAGGACTTGTGACACTATATCCTGGCACACACGTAGTTTTTATTTTGATTTATGGGTTTGTATCTATATATATTGGCTCATTTCTTATCATGACCATTTTTATTAAAACTGGTTAACTATCCTCGTCAAATCACGTTTTAACTATTAAAAACTGAGTGTATTTTTAAAGTGTTTAAACTAATAAAACGGATCCTTTAGTAAATGTTAGAGTCCGCTTGCCTGACCCCGCTATTGGCAGCCATCACGACCTCAGTTAGGGTTTTGGGACATGACAACACGGTATCAGAGCATTAGGTTTATGAAGGTCTCACAAGTCACGGGCAAACCTAGTACAGTTTTGCGGATCGGTATGGAGACGTCTGTACTTATCTTTGGGAGGCTATAGGGTGTTAGGAAAACCTCTCCTTATTTTTATTCTATCGTGCAGTCAATGGTTTACTAAATTTCATTCTTCTATTCTCTCACAGATGTTGGGAACGCGTACATCCAATTTTCCAGATCCGGGAGGGGCCGTTACCCCCGTTGTTCGCAGCCTGGCAGAGCCCGGGGGAGGGCACCAGCCCGAGGCAGGGGACGAGGGCGTCCCCGAGCTATTCCAGTTGTACCGCCAGAGGACCCCACCATAGAGGAGCAGGGTGAGGTTCCCCTAGCAGGTCATGCTCCAGTAGACTTCACGATGGTGCCAGGATTCCAGGATATCATGGGCCATATGATACGATTTATGGACACTATGTCCTAGGTTGGTTTATTTCCAGCGGATCTTGCCACATCTCAGGCAGGAGGGGGATCTAGACCCCTACTTCCAAGGCTGCAGGCCAGACATCAGTGCTTCATCATACCCCGGGTACACTGCCCGTGGGTGGAGCCCAGTCGGTAGCATCAGCACCTGCGCTCAGACTATCTGCGGACGGTGATCCGTAGAAGTTACTGGATAGATGGACCCAATTATGCTCTCCTGTCTTCGGGGGTGAGAAGAGCGAGGATGCGCATGATTTTATTTATAGGTGCAGGGATAGACTAATAACATGAGGATACTAGAGTCCCATGGATTGGACTTCACTACTTTCCACCTTGAGGCCAGGGCCCGCAGATGGTGGCAGTCCTACATCCTGGATAAGCCAGCAGGTTCCCCTACCATCACTTGGGAGCAGTTCAATCAGCTGTTCCTGGACATGTATATTCCACCCTCCAAGAGGGTAGAGTTGCAATATATCAGTTTGAGCAGCTGGAGCAGGGGGAGATGTCCGTGATCGATTACGAGGCCAGATTTTATGAGTTGTCCCATCATGCCCTTATTATATTGCCTACTGATGCTGAGAGAGAGCGGAGATTTCTAGCAGGGCTGCACTCAGGTATTAGGGCCAACATGGCCCGAGAGGTGGCGACAGGGACTCCTTATCAGCTGATAGTGGAGATTTCTTGTAGGATCGAGGGTAATCGGTCGAGGATCAGGGAGCAGGTAGAATAGGATAAGAGAGCTAGAAATTCAGAAGATTTCGGAGGTGCCCCAGCAAGGGGTAGAGGTCATTTCGGTAGAGGCTAGTCTAGCAGGCCTCCATATTCAGCTCCTCCGCCACCTCCCCGTGGTGCTCCAGTGCGGCCCTAATTCAGTGCCATGCCAGAGAGTTCCTACCGCCCACCTGCCATTCAGGGTTCCTCAGGCGGGTATTCCATTCATCAGGGGTCTTCTATTCCTTACTTCAGTGCAATGCCGGAGAGTTCTCACTGTCCCCTAGCAGTCCAGGGTCCTTCTTCAAGGCAGCAGGCCATGCCACCAGCTAGATGTTATGAGTTTGGGGACCCGGGCCATAAGAGGAGGACTTACCCCAGGTTTTGGGGCAAGGTCGTTCAGCAGAGCTATCAGCCTACATTTCAAGCACCGGCAGTTCGTCCACCCAGAGGTGGAGGGAAGACTAGTAAGGTTCATCCTAGAGGTGGAGGCTAGGCACGGGGAGCTCTGGCAGCCCCTATTCATGCCAGCGGAGGTCAGCCAGCTCCTGTTTATTTTGGTGGGGCTTAGTCTTTTGGTGCTCTGGCAAGATTCTATGCTATCCCGGCCATATCAGATACATTGCGCTCAGACGCCGTGATCACAGGTATTATTATAGTATGTGGTAGAGAGTCATCGGTGTTATTTGATCCAGGATCCACTTATTCCTTTGTTTTAGTCTTATTTGCTCCACTTCTGGATGTCCCTCGTGTGTCCTTGGGTTCTCCCATTAATCTGTCCACTCCCGTGGGTGATTCTGTGGACCAGATTTGTCGGTCCTATGTCATTTCATTTTTTGGATTTGAGACCCGAGAGGATCTCTTATTGCTGGACATGGTTGATTTCGAGATTATTTTGGGCATGGATTGGATATCTCCTTATCATGCCGTGCTATATTACCATGCCAAGACAGTTACTCTAGTCATGCCCAAGTCGCCTAGGCTGGAGTGGAGAGGTTCCTCAGTTAGTACAACCCATGTTATTTCATTCTTAAAGGCTCGACATATGGTCGAGAAGGGTTGTCTGGCCTATCTTGCTTATGTGCGGGATGCCACCGCTGAGTCTCTGACGATTGATTCAGTACCAGTAGTTTGAGAGTTTGCCGATGTATTTCCTTCGGATCTTTCGGGCCTGCCTCTGGATCGTGATATTGATTTCTGCATTGACTTAGCTTCAGGAACCCAACCTATATCTATTCCTCCGTAGCGGATAGCTCCGAAAGAGTTGAGGGAGTTGAAGGAGAAGCTTGAGGAGTTGTTATCTAAGGGGTTCATCAGGCTGAGTGTATCGACCTAGGGTGCTCCAGTTCAATTTGTAAAGAAGAAGGATGGGTCTATGCAGATGTGTATTAATTACCGCCCGCTAAACAAATTAACCATTAAGAATAAATATCCTTTGTCGTGCATCCATGATTTGCTTGGCCAGTTGCAGGGTGCTCATGTATTTTCGAAGATCTATTGAGATCGAGGTATCATCAGTTGAGGATTCGGCTTCAGATATTCTGAAGACTACTTTTCATACGAGATATGACCATTATGATATCCTGGTGATGTCCTTTGGTTTGACTAATGCTCTAGTGGCATTCATGAACTTGATGAATAGAGTGGTAAGGCCGTATGTTGATTCGTTTGTCATTGTCTTTATTGATGACATTTTTATTTACTCACGTACTCTGGGGGAGCACGAGAATCATTTGAGAGTTGTGCTCCAAACTTTGAGAGAACAAAATCTATATGCTAAGTTCTCCAAGTGTGAGTTCTGGTTGGATTCCGTGGCATTCTTGGGGCATGTGGTATCCAGAGAGGGTATCAAGGTTGATCCTCAGAAGGTTGAGGCGGTTCAAAGTTGGTCGCGTCCTACGATAGCTATAGAGATCAGGAGCTTCTTGGCCCTAGCAAGCTATTAACGCTGATTTGTGGAAGGGTTCTCTTCTATTGCAGCTCCATTGACTAGATTGACTCAAAAGAATGCCCTGTTTCGATTGTCTGACGAGTGTGAGGACAACTTTCAGAAGCTAAAGACAGCATTGACCTCGGCACCAGTCCTAGTATTGCCTTTCGGTTCTGGGATGTATACAGTATATTGTGACACTTCACGTGATCTCTTTGGGTGTGTATTGATGCAATAAGGGAGAGTTATTTCTTATGCTTCATGCCAGCTGAAGGTTCATGAGAAGAATTACCATGTGCACTATTTGGAGTTGGCGGCGATTGTTCATGCTCTTAAGATTTTGAGGCACTACTTGTATGGAGTGTCTTGTGAGGATTATGTAGACCACCGTAGCTTGCATCACTTGTTCAAGCAGAAGGATCTAAATTTGAGGAAGCACAGGTGGCTTGAGTTGTTGAAGGATTATGATATTACCATTCTTTATCACCCGGGCAAGGCAAATGTGGTAGCAGATGGTTTGAGTAGGAAGGCGGAGAGTATGGGTAGCTTGGCTTATATTGCAGCAGTGGAGAGACCTCTAGCCTTGGACATTCATTCCCTAGATAATTTCCTGGTGAGATTAGACCTTTCAGAGCCTCGTCGAGTACTTGCACATGTGGTCGCTCAGTCTTCGTTATTGGGGGAGATTAAGGCTCGGCAGTATAATGATACGTGTTTGGTTGAGCTACGAGAGACAGTAGTTCAGGACAGGGCCAAGGAGATTTTTATTAGTGAGGATGGTGTTCTGACACTTCAGGTCCGCTTATGTGTTGCTAAGGTTTATTGCCTGAGATAGACGATTCTAGAGGAGGCACATAGTTCTCGGTATTCTGTTCATCCTGGTGCTACGAAAATATATCACGATTTGAAGCAGCATCACTGGTGGAGGCGAATGAAGAAGGATCTTGTGGAGTATGTCGCTAGGTGTCTTAATTGTCAGCAGGTGAAGTATGAGCACCAGAGGACAGGAAGCCTACTTCAGCAGATGCACATTCCGGATTGGAAATGGGAGCGCATCACTATGGACTTCATGGTTGGGTTGCCTCAGACTTTGCGGAAGCTTGACGCGGTTTGAGTCATTGTGGATATATTAACTAAATCGGGGAATTTCATTGCAGTAGCTACTACTTATACTTCTGAGAGGTTGCCCCAGATCTACATTCGGGGGATAGTCTGGTTTCACGGTGTGCCGGTGTCCATTATATCAAATCGAGGTCCTCAGTTCACCTCGCACTTCTGTAGAGCATTACATAGTGAGATGCGTACCCAGATAGACCTCAGCACAGCATTCCATCCTAAGACTGATGGTCAGTCGGAGCGTACAGTTCAGATATTGGAGGACATGCTCAAGGCATGTGTGATTGATTTCGGAGGTCAGTTGGACCAGTTCTTTCCTTTGGCCGAGTTTGCTTACAATAATAGTTACCAGTCCAGCATTGAGATGGCACTATTTGAGGCTTTGTATGGTGGGCGATGTCATTCTCCTATTGGGTGGTTTGAGCTTGGCGAGGCAAAGTTATACCGCACCGACCTGGTGAGTGATGCTTTGGAGAAAGCGAAGTTGATTCAGGAGAGGCTCCGCACCGCACAGTCCATACAGATATAGGGTCCTGTTTAAAGTCTCGCCTATGAATTGTATTATGAGGTTTGGGAAGAAGGGAAAGCTGAGCCCGAGGTTTATAGGTCCCTTCGAGGTGTTGACGCGAGTTGGGGAGGTTACTTATGAGCTAGCCTTACCTCCCAGTTTATCAGGAGTTCATCCAGTTTTTCATGTATCCATGCTCCGGAAATACCACGCCGATTTCTCTCATGTGGTTGATTTCAGCACTATTCAGTTGGATGAGAGTTTGGGCTACGAGGAGGAGCCAGTTTCTATTATTGATAGACAGGACCGTCAGTTAAGGTCCAAGAGTGTTTCTGCCGTAAAGGTCCAGTGGAGGGGCCAACCAGTCGAGGAGGCGACCTGGGAGTTCGAGGAGGACATGCGGAGCAGATATCCACACTTATTCAGCCGTCCAGGTATGATTCTAGACCTGTTCGAGGATGAACGTTTGTTTAAGAGGTAGAGAATGTAATGACCTGACCGGTTGTTTTGTGTTATCGGACCCCGTTCCCGTAAATGAAACCTCCCATGGTGGCTTATCATGATTTATGACTTGCGGGGGCTAGTGGTCCGGGATTCGGATGTTTTAGAGTGCTATAAGAGCATTCGGTTCCTTAAGGTTGGCCTTTAAGGCTAAGTTTGACTTCGGTCAACATTTTTATTAAACGACATCGGAATCGATTTTTGACTATTCCTATAGTTTGTATGATGATTCCGGACCGGGGCGTATGTTCAAAATGGGTTTCTGATGACCCGGGAGCGTTTCGACGCCCAATATTGAATTAAGATTCTTTAAGTTCCTATTATGGTTTGGGACGTCTTTTTGGGATATCGAGGTCCGAATGGAATTCCGAAACCGTGAATAGATCCTTTATGTCATTTTTGACTTGCCCGGAAAATTTGGTGTCATTCCGAGTAGTATAGGTCGTTTCGGCGCGTTGCTAGCGAAGTCTAGAAAACATAAAGTTCCTAAGTTTGGTTCTAGGGGTTTTGAGGTGTGCTTTTGAGTTTTAGTGTTGTTTTGGATGTTCTAAAGACTTGAGCGAGTCTGTATTATGATTTGGGACTTGTTGGTATATTTGTACGGGGGCTCGGGTGAGCCCAGGTGCGTCCTAGACACCACACGAGGCCAAAAACCAGCTGAATTAGCTGCTGGAGCACCTGTTCTGGTGTGACCGCAGGTGCGGTTGCCCAGCCGCAGGTGCGAGACCACTCCTGTGGGCCCAACCTCTTAGGTGCGACCCCTAGTGGTCAGGCTAATTATCGCAGGTGCGGACAAAATTCCTCGGGAGCGGAGCCGCAGGTGCGGTCTCCACTCCGCAGGTGTAGGCACAGGCATTCTACTCCATTTCTGCAGGTGCGAGCTTTTGCTCCCAGGTGCGAGACCACAGTTGCGGTCCTCGAGCCGCATGTGCGGAATCGCTGTTCAGACAATTTGTTTTTATACACGGGAATTAACTCATTTCCCTTATCTTCATCTTTTTCCTTAGGGCGATTTCTACCATTTTAGAGGGGCAAACGACCTGCTCATCGAAGGTAAGTAACTTCGACTCTAATATTAGCTTCACGCATGAAGTACTAGTTGAATTAACTACCTAAATTAGTGGAAATTCAAAAATAGGGTAGTAACCTAGGGTTTCCGATAATGTTAGAATTTACCCGTGAATTAGCTATGAAATCAAGTAGAAATCGTATATTTATGATCCTTAGGCTATGGGTGAGTATTTTGTTCGAGAATTTGCGGAATCCAAGCATGTGGGCCCGGGATTGGTTTGTAGAATTTATTCAAGAATGGGAAATTTACCAAGTGAGTAGGAGAATTTCCGTGTTTGAGCATAAACTAATGAATTTGTATATCATTTGGCTAGTTTCGAGTACTCAGGTGTAGAGTTTGAAGTTTCGGGCGCGTTCTTGATCCGGGAAGTAGGTTCGACACGAGGTGAGTCTCCTTTCTAACCTTGTAAGGGGGAATTTTCCCAATAGGTAATTATAAATAACTGCATGTTCTTATTTGCGGGGGCTACGTATGCACGAAGTGACGAGAGTCTCTGCGTAGCTACTACTATGTTATGTTGGGTAGTTCTAGGACTCACGAGCATGCTTATATGTGCCTCACATGTATTCCTAAATGTATTTTTCTTATTATCTTTGAATTGGCATAAGAATATTAGAAAGTTGTGGTCCATAATATATTGCTTAGGTTCTTGACTTAAAGAATAATCTCTGATAATTTCCTAAAAATTGATAATTTTATGTATGTATGCGGCACCGCGCCACATGTATGATCCGTGATCGGAATAGCCCTACTATTATGTCAACCGCGTCGAATGTTTGATTCGCGAGCGGGGTAATAGATGCATCTATGGTTCGAGTTGTTCGACCCTCGGAAGTGCACATGTTATTTTTTGCGACATTTCGGTCGTACGTGTCCGGCCTATTATGTGCTGTGTGATTCACTATGAATCATGTTATTTAGAAATGTTGACCCTGGTAAGTATCACGCCTACCTCTCGTCACAACCTCTTTGAGGTTAGGCGGAATACTCACTGGGTACATATTTGTTTATGTACTCATGGTGCACCTCTATACTTAATTATACAGATTCTGAGGCTGGTGCATCTGGTTATCAGATCGGATCTCGATTTTATCTCAGTTGGACCCGACTTCACAGTGATCTGCTTCTCCTGACGATCCTCGATGCCACCTTTGAGTTTTCTTTTGCTTATTTTCCTTCTATTCATTTCAGACAGTGGGATTGTGTATTATGTTTTGTATATTCTCTTAACATGCCCGTAGGACTTGTGACACTAGATCCTAGAACACACATAATTTTTATTTTGATTTACGGGTTTGTATCTATATGTATTGGCTCGTTTCTCAGCATGACCATTTTGATTAAAACTGGTTAACTATCCTCGTCAAATCACGTTTTAACTATTCAAAACTGAGCGTATTTTTAAAGTGTTTAAACTAATAAAACGGATTCTTTATTTTCAGGTACCTGAACTTCTTCTGGATTTTCATGAAATGTTTTGTCGTGGGCTCTTCTAGAGCTCATTTCCTCCTTGTTATGATCATTTTGATCATTTTCTCCTATCCTTTTCAGGGATTCTTACCTTTGGAACCGATTAGTCTACCATACTTCATGCGTACAGTAAACTCTATCCTTCAGGGACTTTAATTTTAATAGGAGCATTCGCAGCTGAAATATGATATTTAATTTTGGATCAACAAATGCTTCTTGCATTTGACTTCAATTATCTTCTAAGTGAGGTTCATATTAATGACAATTCAATTCATATAGTATATTTTTCAGCTATTTATTCCATCTCCCAAATGTTAGAAAAAGTAACACATATCCCCAATATTCTTTGGGAGGTATATATTTGTGACTTATAGTAGAGAAATTAATCATATACCACATATCAAAAGATAGTAAAATTATTTGGTTTCTGATCCTAAACCAATTGTGAGGGGAGCACTTATAATATATTGTTGTCTGATGCATACAAGTGTTGTTGTATGCAATTTTAAAAAAATCTTAGACCAACACATGAATCTTTGTTCTCATAAGCAATAGTTTAGCCATTAATAGGAGGTATTCAAAGCTAAACCAGCTTAGATATAAACCAACATTATCAAGATAAACTATCTTGAGTTCATAATCTGAAAATTATGCTCTTAATTGAGAAAAGCAATTTCAAATGTCAAACTGCAGGTTGAGAATAAACACGCGTGTAACCATCTCATATATGCATCTATAAGAGGTTCACATGACAGGTGAATGGGCCCATATTCACCTTTCATATATTTCAGAATTCAGGGGTTTTAGTCCCAACTTTAACTGGTATAATCAATTTATTTTGAGAACAAGCAATACAAGAGAACTCTTGACGAATCTTCTACTTCTTCAGTATATGCTTATTTGAATTCTCAAATAGATCATTTAAAAATGGAAAATGAAAGCTTTAAGTTTATCATGGCATGTTCTATATCTTAGTAAACTTCTGGTTTACTATGTCATAAACTTTTGCATTAGTAAACTTCTGATTTACTGTGGCTACTTTTGTATCAGCGAATTCCTGATTTACTGTAGCTAGTTTTGCCTCAATAAAACTTCTGGTTTATTGTGACTGCCTTTGTGTTAGTAAACTTCTTGTTTACTGTGATACATGATGTAGTACAAATTTAAGAATAAGGCGGGTAACTTCCCACATACATATTATTTTACCCCCTATGATTGTGGAAACAGGAAGATTTTCAATCTTTCAATCATTTGTAGTCTCAATACCATAGCCATTTGTATTAGTAAACTTCAAGTTTACTATAACTTATGTTTTGACCATAATCATATAATATGAATGACATATTTGTATATAAGCTCTTTGAGAGCCTCCATTTTTATCCACAATCTAATATTATTTGGACAATACTGGTGTCATGTGTCTTCTAGACAAAGAATTAGCTATTCAGGAGTTTTTGATAAATTTTGTACTACCAAACAGCGCTCAGACACTTCTGGTGACATGAGAAAAAAAGTCATAATCAAATGAACAATAGAAATACAATACTAAATTTATAAATATAAGAAATTAAGAATTTTAATATTGTAAACCACCAAATTTGGGACAAATGTCTCCTCCAGGGAGAAATGCTATTAACATTTGAATACTTTATATCGAAGAGGCAACCACATTACATCCTTTAGGTAAAGATACATAAGATGTTATTTCCTTCGGGGAACTCAATAACTACTTATAATACATTGTTGTTGTTGCAGTAGAAAACATTCTACAAGAATGCTTTTGCCTTAGAGAGACATTTAATAAAATTATCCAAGATGTTTTACGTACAACAGGTACGTGCGACAATCATTTTATGCCACAAAATAATATTTATATCCTCTATTATTCTAGCTCTTCAGGAGGTAAGTTGTGGAGGAATGAAAATGTGCTTCAAAAATAACTTTGAATTGTCAGGACCCCAAACCTAGGCCAGTTGTGATGGCGCCTATCGTGAAACTAGGCAAGCCAAAACTACACTCAAATCATAATAAGCTTCCACTTGCATCTTTACTATACCGATTACCCATAAAGGTTTCCTTTAAACATTTGTAACACAGTTAAATCTACACTGAACATTAAATACAACACCCGAGAACCCGGAGTCACTGGTCATGAGCATCTACATAACACTTGAATCTGCACACAAGGTGCATGGAGTAATGTGAGTACACCAACTCAGTAGTAATGAAAATAAATCAGATCTGAGCAGCAAGAAACACATAAAATCAATGTCATCAAATCACAAGATGCAAAATCTTTCTTTCCAACAGTATAACATAGGTATATGAAATCATCATGCCTTAAAACCAACTTCAGAAAAATACTTTGAAGAATGTATATTTTCAACAACTTCAAATCGAAAGATTTAGTATGAAAATGAAATGAATCATATAGAGGCCCCTCGGGAAAAACATATTTCATCATCTTAGAGTGGAAGTAGTAAAATCATAAGTAGCCCCTCGGGCAAAACATGTATCATAATCAGCCCCTCGGCATGCCTCACAGTCACTCATAATCAGTCACACAGCACCTCGTAGTCACTTATGCCTCCCAATCACTCGTCACTCGGCACTTTGTGTGCTCACTGGGGTTGTGTACAGACTCCGGAGGGGCTCCTTCAACCCAAGCGCTAATATCACTCAGCACCTCACAATCAGGCCCTCGGCCTCACTCAGCGGAACCACTCAAAAGCCCCTCGGGAAAATTAGTAAAACAGTGTTCTCGACCCATAACATCATTTTTAAATCTCAAGTAGTGTAAATCTGTCTGAGTTTCGAAAACAGTAAGCACAATGTGGCAGAGTTAAATCATCAACAAATAGGCCCCAAAAATTAGTACATGCCACATACCTGTCATCCGACATGTGCGCCATTCTAAAATCAGTGAGAAATATGTAGTCCGGGGTTCCATACCCTCAGGACAAGATTTATAACCATTACTTACCTCTACCGAGCCACAACACTAGCCCGCTATGCTCTTGCCCCTCAAATTGGCTCTCGATTTCTCCGAATCGAGCCAAAACAAGTTTAACATCATCAATATATACTAAAGGAACACAACCCAATCGAAAATTATAAATTATACAAGAATCTCAAAATTCGGCCAAACCCGAGCCCCGGGCCCACGCCTTGGAATCCGATAAAATTTGCATCACTAGAATCCTCATTCCCTTACGAGTCTACACATACCAAATTTAGCAAAACACGGCCTCAATTACCCACCCAAAACACCAAAAGAATTTTCCAAATTTTCCTCCAATTTTTCCCAACTTTTCTACTTTAATTCCTCAAATTGCATGGCAAAACTCAAGACAAATTCAAGAAATTGAACCAAAAATGATTGAAGAACACTTACCACAAGAACCTCGCTGAAAAGCTCGTCCAAAATGTCCTTCCCTCGAGCTCTCTAATGGAAAAATATGTTATGGCCAAGAACCCCCGAAATAGAACTTAAAAATTGTCTGCCCAGGCCTCTTTCTTCACTGCGATCGCGGAAGCTCCCACGCGATCGCGAAGAAAAAATCTGCTGCCCCATCAAATTACACTACGCGATCGCAGACATCCACACGAAATTGCGATTCAGCAGGACATAAATCCACGCGATTCAGCCCACTCACGCGCCCCTTTAACTCTATGCGAATGCGTAACAACACCATGCGATCGCACTGCACAACAACCTCACACTCACGCGATCGCGACCTCCACCAGGCGATCACATATAACAAAAATTGTGCCATCCCCAGCTTGGTCTATGAGATCGCAAACACCCTCCCGCGACCGCGTAGCAGGAAACCAGAAACTCACACCAGCAAAAATCTGCCCAGTTTTCAAGCCAAGAGTTGGTCTGTTAACCACCCGAAACACACCTGAGGCCCTCGGGACCTCAACCAAACATACCATCATATCCCATAACATCATTCAAACTTAGTCGAGCCTTCGAAACACCAAAAACAACGCAAAACACCAAAATCACATCAAATTCAAGCCTATGAACTTTGAAACTTCCAAATTTTGCCAACTACGCCGAAACCAACCAAAACACCTCCGATTGACCTGAATTTTTTCACACAAACTCAAAATGACATTACGGACCTGTTCCATCTTCCAGAATTCTATTCCGACCCCAATATCCCAAAAACTAACTTTGGCCAATTCAAGCCTAACTCTATACCGGACATCCAAACTCCATTCCGAACACACTCCTAAGTCCCAATTCACCTAATAAAACCATCCGAGCCATAAAATCAACATTCCGAGGTCGTTCACCAATAAGTCAACTCTCAGTTGACTTTCTCAACAATTAGGCTACCTTTAGAGACCAAATGCCTCAATTCCTAGTATGACCACTCTGAACCCAAACGAACCAACCCAACACACATAAATTAAGTTGAACCACATAAAATGAGGCATAAACGCGGGAAATGAGGCTAAACTCTCAGAACGACCGGCCGAGTCGTTACATCCTCCCCACTTAAACATACATTCGTCCTCGAACGTGCCAAGAGTTCTTCTCTAACACTACCAAACTGGTAGGTAGCTTACCATGCACATACCCGGGGGTGATCCCACGTCACCCTATCCCATATGGGTCCAATAGCACAATACAGTTGAAATCCTGGCCCATAAACCTTATAACCAAATTCCCACTTTTGAGATAATATATAAGATCAAAATTTCCATAACTATTGACTGAACAAGTCTGAACATGCTGAATCAAGCCATATACGCACCCAAGATGAAATCACATAATACACCGCGTGACTCAAACACTCATAGTAATAACTCTTAACCACAATAACTTCTCAGAACAACCCCATATCGGTACATAACCCCTTATCAAGAAATGCCTCGCTTTAACACTACCATATCCTGGCGATGATGAAAGAAGCACATAGAACTAACAACCATTCGTCTGATCAGTCAGACACGAAACCCCCCTCCCTTCCCAAACAGGAATTATAGCAAATTTCTAAGCCGACTCCCGATATTTATCCTTCCAACTATGCTGTAGAAAATTCTGAAAACGTTCATTCTAGGTCCAATGACCTCTTCTCATCCATCATAACCACCCTGAAGACATGACACATTGATACAATTCAAAGCCAAAACATGTGCAACTCGTGCACTTAATAAAAACATTCTAATGCAATCAAATTATATAAAATATCCACACGAGTGGAATATCCTGCCATTAACAATTACCGTCACCATATCATACTAACAGCCTGGCACACACCGTAAAAATCAAAAAACACATGAATCCGATACCAAAGGTCATACCCCTACATAACTCAGCTACACTGCGCGATCTGATCCAACCGCTGGTCCACTTGAAATATTTCAACACACTTGCCCAAAAATCAATAACCATTCGAAATTCGACATCAAGTACTCAAAGTGCACTGCCATAGCCACGGGGGAAACCGGCGATACCATGCCACCCGAGTTAGCCTACCAGTTACCCTAAAATTGACTTTGATCACCCACAATAGATAGATAACTTACCGAAAAGTTCATAATGACAGAATCATGGTACATACTAACATCCGACTAGCTCAGCTCGCATCATCACAGTTCACTTCCACAAAATATCTTGTTAATGAGAACCCTCAGTCTCGAAGTCCATGAAATATACATATTACCATATCTGATCACATCTCCACTGGTCAAATACATAACACATACAAATACTCACTTATTCCACGGGGGATACCCCTATAATTCTTCTGTTTACCAAGAAACCTTGAATATCAACAATCGATCAAATAACAGGGCATCGCGATACCAATGAGGTATCCTTGACTCAAACACATTGCTCTTTTTGAAATATATAGCCTCATTAAGTCGTACCAATTAGTGATATCATCTACCTAGTCATCTGAAGTTTCCCATGCTGCCTAAGAATTTATGAACTTCCTTCCAGAACCGAACAGTGACCTCACATATGCAATTCTCAACTCTACCCAACATTCCACACACGCCATGCCAACCTAGGAAAATTACAGGAACTTCATGGTCCTTTCTAATCCACAAGTAACTACGTACCTAACAAGCCAAGAAATTCCATTGGATCCCATTAAGAAACAAACTCACTACATGCCATATATGCACCCTTAACCGCGGTAGAAACCATCAGGAACTATCCGAAATCCCATTTGCGCAACACCAACCCATCAGGACTGAATTAATCTAAGTCAACCAACTACGCAGGCCACGAAAAATCTAAAAGCATTGCTAAGAAACACCTGAAAAACTCGTCACCTTATAAAAACCCAAAGAACTAATTGTATCCCTTACCATGTTGATCCGACCTACTACCAAGTTTCCCTATTTAACCAAGTTTCTTCTAACTTACCTTCAAATCAATACTTCTTCCTGCCGTTATACCACAAATTTGGAACCCAGACTCACCACACGCGGCCGAAGCACAAAACCATACCGTCTAAGGCTCATAAAGGACTGAATACTCCCTCAATTATCCCCAAATGCACCACATTAGAAAAACTTACCCTGAAGAGACTTCCTAAGAATCTAAAGCCATTACCTTCACCTTCCTGACACCGATATGTAGAATCCGTGATGATGTAGAATACCACAAGTCTTGACATCCTCTAACGTAAATCTCAATCACACTGACCAATTAGACAGAATCGACCTGACCCGTTTGCACACTAACATAATAGGAAAGTAATACACTCACTTGAAGCCCCAAGAAAATTCATACACTGGACACACTACACCTTTTACAACTTCCACTAGCTCATTCAATAGAACCCAGTTACCCAACAAAGTACATTACAACCTATATCGAAGAAATTTCCATTACTCGTGACATTCCCAAACCCCACACCTACAGGTCATAACTGATTTACCAATATACCTCGAACTGAAACCAATACCACACATAATCATGTAATCAACTTATCAATAACGAACTCCCCCACTTGGCTCAAAGCCAAGGATCAAGACAAACAAGACTATGCCCACACATTATCACTGCCACCATGCTGTGGTGGAATTCAACTAAATCCTCTATAATCTTATATGACCCAAACCATCTAACACTCAAATCAATTGCCAATCTCGCATCCACCATTGCAATAGTCATGCCAACTTCCACAAGCGACCTAAACTCCAATTACAGCATATATCATTTTACTGGTAGAAGCGAACTTATTACAAAACTACATAGAGACCACACCCTAGGACAACCCGTTGGAGGTATCCCTGCCCTCTTAGCCTCAACTGCTATCTCTACATACACTTCTGAAGACCAGAACTATCAAGCAATCACTACACCTTCCTGCATCTGAACACAACCAATGCCTACCATCGAGGCACCACGATACGTAGTAAAAACCTGAAGTTGATGGCAGAACTAACACTAGAGAGGTGGTCACAGAACTACCCTCGAGCTTCTGGAATCTCTACCCACACATGTCTGGCCACATGGATACCCTCACTGGACACCATGTGTCCCAAGAATGCTACTGAACCAAGCCAAAATCACACTCGGAGAATTGGCATAGATCCTTTCCTCCCTGAATCCTTATAATTCCATCCTCATATACTGAGTATGCTACTACTGGCTACACGAATATGCCAGGATGCCATCAATGAATACAATAACAAGGAGTGCTAATATGGATGGAATGCACTGTCAATCAAATACATAAACGTTACTGGGGAAAATGATCAACTCAAAAGACATCACCAGGAACTCATAACTACGCAACATGAGAGGTCTCCTAACATACTCACAACTCAAGGACATATACCAAATCGAGATAGAAATCAAACACTCAATAAACCTTGCCACATTTCCAGCCAACCCTTTTTGTCACAAATCACAGTCTGAACACATCTAACCATCAAATCACACCTACTACATAGGCATCTTATTCACTATTTCTCATCAATAAGAACACAAACGGGCATACAAGTCCCCAATTACATGTGCCCACACAACGAAAATCTCAGCAATCAAGCCACAAAATGAATCCGGCCTCAAGTCCTCCAGACTGGACCATTACCAACATACCAAAATCATATCTCATCCATGGAATTCACAAGTCGTCGATGCACAGCTAATACCAGGCACTCTCGTGCGCGCTCGAATACATGGAAGGAATTCAAGGGTTACGCTCTTGGCTGAATACAATGGATTCGCATGACAAGAATTTTCTTAAAATGTGAGATTTTCCTAAGGGTTCTGCAGCCTCTCGAAGATAAGTACAGACGTCTCCGTACCGATCCGCAAGACTCTACTAAACCTGCTCATGACCGGTGAGTCCTTTGTAACCTATCGCTCTGAAACCAAACTATCACAACCCCAAACCTAGGTCAGTCGTCATGGAGCCTATCGTGGAACTATGCCAGCCAAAACTACACTCAAATCATAATAAGCTTTCATTTACATGTTTACTATACCGACTACCCATAAAGGTTTCCTTTAAACATTTGTAACACAGTTAAATATATACTGAACATTAAATACAACCCTCGAGAACCCGGAGTCACTGGTCATGAGCAGCTACATAAAATATACAACTCAACGAAAAATATATTCTATAATAGTAAGCAAGAGAGGGAGCAGGACTGCAGATGGATGCAACTACCTCACAAACCTCCGAGAATCTCTAGAACATATAGACAACTCACCCTGCCCTAACACCTGAATCTGCACACAAGGTGCATGGAGTAATATGAGTACACCAACTTAGTAGTAATGAAAATAAATCAGGTCTGAGCAGCAAGAAACACATAAAATCAATGTCATCAAATCACAAGATGCACAACCTTTCTTTCCAACAGGATAGCATAGATATATGAAATCATCATGCCTTAAAACCAACTTTAGAAAAATCCTTTGAAGAATGTATATTTTCAACAACTTCAAATCGAAAGATTTAGTATGAAATGAAATGAATTATATAGAGGCCCATCGGGCAAAACATATTTCATAAGATTAGAGTGAAAGTAGTAAAATCATAACTATCCCCACGGGCAAAACATGTATCATAATCAGGCCTTCGGGCATGCCTCACAGTCACTCATAATCAGTCACTCAACACCTCACAGTCACTCATAATCAGTCACTCAACACCTCACAGTCACTCATGCCTCCCAATCACTCATCACTCGGCACTCTGTGCGCTCACTAGGGGTGTGTACAAACTCCGGAGGGGCTCCTTCAGCCCAAGTGCTAATATCACTCAGCACCTCACAATCAGGCCCTCCGCCTCACTCAGCAGAACCACTCAAAAGACCCTCGGGCGAATCAGTAAAACAGGGTTCTCGACCCAAAACATCATTTTTAAATCTCAAGTAGTGTAAATCAGGCTGAGTTTCGAAAATAGTAAGCACAATGTGGCTGAGTAAAATCATCAACAAATATTGAGGAAAACTAGCAGTAAAAATCCACCAAGGGATCTAAACAGATCGGCACGAGGCCCCAAACACGGCTTATAGCCTTAATATTTCAACAATCTTTAGAACATAATTTAACATAAGGTTTGGAGTAAAATATGCAACTCAATAGTTGTCGCAGAGAGGACCTAGTCCAATCCAAAAATCAGTACGTGCCACATACTCGTCATCCGACATGTGCGCCATTCTAAAATCAGTGAGAAATATGTAGTTCGGGGTCCTATACCCTCAGGACAAGCTTTATAACCATTACTTACTTCTACCGGGACACAACACTAGCCCGCTATGCTCTTGCCCCTCAAATTGACTCTGGATTTCTCCGAATCTAGCCAAAACCTGCTTAACATCATCAATATATACTGAAGGAACACAACCCAATCGAAAACTATAAAATTATACAAGAATCTCGAAATTCGGCAAAATCCGAGCCCTGGGCCCACGCCTTGGAATCCGATAAAATTTACATCACTAGAATCCTCATTCCCTTACGAGTCTACCCATACCAATTTTACCAAAATCCGACCTCAGTTTCCCACTCAAAACACCAAAAGAATTTTCCAAATTTTCCTCCAATTTTTTCAAACTTTTCTACTTTAATTCCTCAAATTGCATGGCGAAAATCAAAATAAATTCATGAAATTGAACCAAAAATTATTGAAGAACACTTACAACAAGAACCTCTTTTAAAAGATCATCCAAACTATCCTTCCCCCGAGCTCTCTAACGGAAAAATAAGTTACAGCCAAGAACCCCCGAAATAGAACTAAAAAACTGTCTGCCGAGGCCTCTTTCTTCACTGTGATCGTGGAAGCTCCCACGCGATCGCCAAAAACAAATTTGCTGCCCCATCAAATTACACTACGCGATCGCAGACATACATACACGATCGTGATTCAGAAGGACATAAAAGCACACGATCTCAAACCACTCTACGCGATCGCGAAGAACAACGGATGAGCCCACTCACGCGCCCCTTTAACTTTATGCGAACGCGAACAACACCACGCGATCACACTGCACAACAACCTCACACTCACGCGGTCGCGACCTCCACCACGCGATCGCATATAACAAAAATTCTTCCATCCCCAGCTAGGTCTATGAGATCGCAAACACCCTCCCGCGATCGCGTAGAAGGAAACTATAAACTCACACTAGCAAAAATCTGCCCAGTTTTCAAGCCAAGAGTTGGTCCGTTAACCACCCGAAACACACCCGAGGCCCTCGGGACCTCAATCAAGCATACCATCATATCCCATAACATCATTCAAACTTAGTTGAGCCTCCCAAACACCAAACACAACGCAAAACACGAAAATCACATCAAATTCAAGCCTATGAACTTTTGAACTTCCAAATTTCGCCAATTACGCCGAAACCAACCAAAACACCTCCGATTGACCTGAAATTTTACACACATAATCAAAATGAATTACGGACCTGTTCCAATTTCCGAAATTCCATTCCGACCCCAATAGCCTATTCTTCACTGCAAACCGGAAATCACCAAAAACTAACTTTCGCCAATTCAAGCTTAACTCTACACCGGACATCAAAACTCCATTCCGAACACATTCCTAAGTCCCAATTCACCTAAAGATACCATCCAAGCCATAAAATCCACATTCTGAGGTCGTTCACCAATAAGTCAACTGTCAGTTGACTTTCTCAACTATTAGTCTACCTTGAGATACCTAATGCCTCAATTATTAGCATGACCACTCTGAACCCGAACCGACCAACCCAACACACATAAATGAAGCTTAACCACATAAAATGAGGAAGAAACGGGGGTAACGGGGCTAAACTCTCAGAACGACCGACCGGGTCGTTACATGAATAGCCCATTATTTTGTTTAAGCACAGAAAGACACAGTTTCATAATATTTTCCTACGTCAGGAGAAAAATTCAATTGTTTTACTACTCCAAGAGAAAACTCAAAATATAAAATATTGAGTATATATATATATATATTATCTCAATCATATTACCTCTTATGGAGGTGAATCGTAATTTATACAGATTAAGAGCACGTTCATATTTACAAGCTTGATTAATATCGTCACATTCACTTCACCGAATGGATTAATATTATATAAAGTTCTCTTCCTTCAAGAGATGGAGCATAATTATCTGAACGTGCAATAACCAAATTAAATTGTGATGGCGTTTGACCTCTTTTAATATATTTGCTATTTCAGGAACAAATCGAGATATGTATGTAATAGAGAGAAATTTTCCCTAACTTTTCTTCATTGTAACCATAGCAAGCCTAAATTATCACTTATGGTGGTCATATGTATCTACCACTTCTGGTGGTTAACAAAATTTTGTTACAGTGAGATATACGAAACATCCAACCACTTCTGGTGATCGTATGTTTCTTATGAATTCTGCTGGAGTTCAAGCGATGCTTTACATGAAAAAATTTGATGTTTATTTGCAATTTTGTTCTTCGGGAACAAATTTGAGGCATAAATTGTCAAATGAACCAATTATGCTCCTTAGGGACAATGAACAAAAATCATATTGTTAGTATAAAAAAAAGGAATGTCTGATATGTAGGAAGTACTAACCTTTTGAGTAGAACTCTTAATTATGGCCATTGGATCTGATTTATATCCATAAATTTTTGCAAACTCAACTCAACAAATAGTTAGTATTCAAAAATATATGAAACTGCAAAAATTATTGTCACAAGTCCTTTGCTACAAACCTACTTCAAGCCAACAAAGCAGCAAAGGAAAATATTTTTCGTTCATAAAGACAAAGTGATATATTAAAACCTTTAAGCCAAACATAGAATCATTTCCATACTTACTCTGCTAATGTGGAAATAAAATACTGACGCCAAAGAAGTATCAATCATTCAAACAACTGTAAAAAGGATAGAAATTCATGAATACAACAGTTTGATCTTACTTACAGTGAAAATTAATGCCTTTGGACGAGGATAACTATGGTAATACATCTTTCAAAGTAAGTGCTCAAGGCAGAATCTCGTGCTGATAACGTGTTATAAAATAACGACTATAAAGTAAATAAATTGAAGACAAGTATAGAGAGAAACTGATATATTATTCATCTTTCAAACTGATGTACATAATGAACTGAAAACTCCTGTATTTATAGAAGAAAGGAAGCAACTGCGAGGCTTTTCAGGAAGAAACTGCGAGGCTTTTTAGGAAGCAGCTGCAAGGCATTTCTTCAGCTGCTTGTAAGCTTTCTGCATGAGCTGCTTGCAACCTGCCTGTTATAAGAAACTGCTGTAAATCATTTCATTGAGTTGCTTGCAACCTGCCTGCAGCAGCTGCTTGTAGATAAACTTCAACAGAGTACTAAATGGATAATCTTCTTCAGGAAGATTATCTAAAGTGGAGTAATAAATGGACATCCATAATATTATAATTTCATAACAATTTTTCCATTTTTATAATACAAAAATATTATTTTAGGTAGTTCAGTGTATAAATAATATTTTTTATTAAGTATTTTTATAAATCATTTTTGATAAATTTTGGGGTATTTAAATTATAGCCCAAAACCAAACTATCCTTTCAAATACCTGGTCGACAACCCATTTAAAGTACCCGCCCAACCCTATTCTTTTATCCTGACCGTTTATCTCACATGATCAACGACCCATAATAATCCAACCCCTTTTAATTACCTAAAACTACCCAAAACCCTAACCCATTTTCCCCCGCCCAGCCGCCTTCATACCCTCTCTCATCTCTCTTCTTCTCTGTTAAACCCTAGCCACCGTAACCCTAACCTTCTCCGATTCCGACTCAAACATGGAATCAATCCATGACCTACCTACCTATTTTGTGATACTCTATCATTATACGCATGTTTATGGTATTACTTAGTTCTTGCCCTATTTTTGGCAAGAACTACTTCTCAAGAACGGGCCGATTTACTTTGATTTAGTGAAGATCTGGACGATATTTCGTCCATATACACGTTATATTGAATGATTCTTGCTTTATTGGTCCGATTCAAGTCGTAATTCCCAACTAGGGTTTGAGATTTTTCCTTTTTCTTTACTAATTTTTTATTGATATTCTTCCCTTTTTTGTGTTTGACTGATATTTTCCTTATTTTTGTTTAATCTATTGTACCTCCTTATTTTATGTGTTATTTGCCTTAAAACTAATTCTAATTGACTCTGGCATGCCATATTTTCCTTATTCTGTGTTTAATTTACCGTGTGTCCCTATTTTATGTGTTAAATATGCTACTATATAAACCCCTCACTTAAAAGCCCTAAAGGAGACTTTTGAATATAAAAAAATTCCTGTTATTGTTCTTACTACTCTCTTATCTCACCCACTCACTCACTGTTACACTCGAACACTCTCAAAAATCATTGAATTCGGGGCCTCCTGAAAGCCAAAGCCAATAAACAACCTCTTCTGGTGCAAGCATTGCTCGGAGCCCATTATCGAAGCTCGTGTGAACTTGGAAGCATTGGGGACTTGGGCTTTTGCTATTACGCTCTTTACTATTTTGATTCTGCTACTGGTTAGTGTTTTAAACCTTTGAAATATTCAATTTCTTTCTTTCTTTCTGCACATGTATTTGAATTACATGAGAATGATAATGTTCAATACTCTTATGTCATTATGTGATAAGTAAACGCGTGGGATAGTTTACCATTGTGTTATGCTAATACGTATTCTTCATTATGATTTGTACTATGTAATTCCTTGTCTTCTGAAATAGGTTCTATATCATTTAGCATCTTAGCATATTTCCTTTTTAACTTTAATGAAAGTCTATTATGATGTGAGCCTGACTATTGTGATTATATGATGTATGTTATAAAATTTCTTCATATTATGTTTTGGGTACTACTACAACTCAATGGGAACCACCCCCTACTTGAATGAACCTTTTGGTACTAAGTCACGTGTATACTGTATTGCCCTTTGTTTACTAATCTCAACTCTATGGAATGCTGCTTTAAAGATGTTTCATGTTGTCCTGATTTTTAAAAGATAAATACTCTATTTTTCTATTAACTAGGACTTTGTTCCTATGCTAATATGTTTCCCAGTATGCCTTGGTTCATTTGTTGCCGTTAATTTCAGTGATTAACACAATTTGTGTATCCCTCTATCATGTCTAAGCACTGACTAATATGTCATTAGATAAGAACCTTTAGGTTTCAACTAGTTCAACTTCATGCCTCTATACGTGATAATCTTTGTATTCCTGCAAACCTGTTCTCCTCTCCTAATTACCATTAGTTTGTCTATGTGGTACTCTGCTATGTATACCTTGCTGAACCTGCTGGCATGCTTGACCAATTTCTTTGTATGCTCAATTTGGTGTATTACTTGGTTTCTGTCCACTCGCCTCACTTGTTACTCTGATATCCTAAATCCCATCTTTAGCCGGCTGAAAGCCAAGGCTATCCAGGTTATATTGTTGGGCCTCCCTAGTGTAAGCATTGATTGGGGTCCAATTGAGGACCCTGTGAACTCTGACACACTAGGGCTTGGTCCTAGTCATTGCCTCAACCTCCAAAGCTATCCCTAATACTCTACTTCCCTGTCATGTACTGTATATCTATACTGGTTGTTCTAAGTGGAGTAACACTTGCTGTTGTGGCTCATTGAATTGGTATGGGCTCTTTTATTGACCCAAGATTGTGTATTGAACGTGGCTCTTTGTTGAAGTCTTAAGTATGAGATTTAGGAGATATTGAAGACCCAATAAGGCTGGGTATTTAGTTATTTTATTTAGGCCTATTGTGGGTTTGTTCGTTATTATGTAATCTCGCTGCTTTGCACATTATTGGCGTGTAATAATTTTTGTATAAACAATTGGGGTTGTTAGTAAAAAGGGAATGGGGTAGACTTCTATGTTAATATGCGATAGGTAGATAACATGCCTATCGGGCTGAATGATGTGCTTGCTATATGTTGTTCATTTACTATGCACATTGTAAAAGTCCTCCCATTAGGATAAACACACACTTGCATTACTGGTCTACTAGAAAATCATGAGTTCAAATACTTCAATATTCTTATTGCTGCATGTTATTAGAAAACCTACCCATTGGAAATAAATATCGTTGAATTTTTCTTATATTTTGCATTGCTGCAGCATATCCACTAGAGATCATGCCTACCGGATTTTAATCATTTCATTTGTTATTGCATTGCACTGCTCACCTAGAAAAAAAAGCCTATAAGGTTAAAGTATAACAATAAAATCAAGTTCCAAGTGCTTATTGTTCGAGATCCTATCTATGGGATACCACTATTCGCCTTCATAACTGTTAATGATGCCCTTCTCAACATTGTTCATCGCTCACTTAGGCCATTATCAAGGGCATGAGTAGTTCCAGGTTTCACTCGATAGATTTCACTGTCTTTACCACGTAAATCACCTAGGTGCAACATCTACAGGACTAATGATTGGAAATTTTCCATTTCAATAATCAGTGTGCAACAACCTTTACAATCTTGTCTATGAACAACGTTGGTTCCTAAAACTACTTGCATGCCATGTCTATAGGGATTTAATTTCCTTAATTCTGAACTGCCAAACATGAAAACCTGATTCGCGTGCATCTATTGTTTAAGTGTGGAGGGTAACTTGAGCCTTTAATTTCCTATATGTGAAGTCCAATATGTTTTTTATATGTCTCTTAGTTTTAACATTTTTGAGCAGCCTAAGTGAGGTCTAGAAGCACCCAAAATAGAGGTCCAATACCCCCAAGACCATAGGTATGGGACGGGTAGTGCACGCATAAGGTATGACTTATAATTGAATTATTGTGCATTAGGTAACAACTCAAAGATATTAATCGGGTAGCTGTAACGACTCGGTAGGTCGTTTTGAGAGTTAGCACCCTGATCCCCTAATAACTTCTTTCCACATGTCTATTTTTTCTTTTGGGACTTGTCGGAATGTTGAGTGGTGAAATTCGGAGAGTTTTTGGACACATAGTCCTTATATGTGAGTTTAAGATTTAGAAATCGGACCATAGTTGGAATTGTGGGAAGACGGATCAAGAATGGGATTCCTTCGACTCCGTTAGCTCCGTTGGGCGACTTCGGAGTTAGGAGCGTGTCCACAATGTGCTTTCGTGGTCTGTAGTAGATTTAGGCTTGAATTTGTGAAAGTTAGAATTTTCGCTATTTCGGCCGATAGGTGGAATTTTGATATCAGGCTCAGAATGGAATTTAGAGAGTGCATGTATCATTTGTGACATATGTGTAAAATTTGAGGTCATTCCGACTAGTTTTGAGGTGTTTCGGCATCGGTTGTAGAGTTTGGAAATTTCATAAGTTATTAGGCTTGAATCCATGTATAATTGGTGATTTTGGTGTTATGTGATGTGTTTTGGAGGCTCGACTAGGTTAGGATAAGATATTAGGACTGGTTGGTAAGTTTTGTTGAGGTCTTGGGGTCCTCAGGGATGTTTCGGATGCTCAACGAGTGATTTTGGAACTTGGAAAACAGTTGAACCATTTCTGGTTCTGGTGTCTCGTACCTGCGATGGACTTTCCGCAGGTGCGGACACGTAGGAGCGGAAGAGGGGATCGCAGGTGTGGAATTGGTCAAGTCAACTAGTTCTCTCGGGGGCGGTTGTGGTTGTGCAGGTGTGGAGCCGCATATGCGTCCAATTGACCGCAGCTGCGGCTGCAGCTCCAACCCTTTTAGTGGTTTTTCGCACCTGCGATGGATTTTATGCAGGTACGGGACCGCAGGTGCGGTCCAAGGGGCAGAGGTGCGGATATCGCTGGGCAGTTTATATCATATTCGAGGACTTGAATTTCATAACTTCTAAAAATAATTTGGAGCTCAGGTGTAGGCGATTTGGAGTGAGTTTTGAAGAAAATCTTCATAGGTAACAATTCCTAACCCTACTTGCTTTGTATATCATTAATCTATAGCAATTTCATCCATGCAATCAAGGGATTTAGGTAAAAAATCATGCAAATGGGAAGAAGTTTCCCTGATTAGGAAATTCGAGAATTTAATAGGATTTTGTCATCGGTTTTCGATGATTCTTGCTTGAGTGAATTCGTCAGTGAATGAGTGTTTAAACTTTGTAACTTTCACTCGATTCCGAGACATGGGTCTGGGGGACTTTTTGGGCGATTTTCCTAATTTCGCGTATTAGCCTCAAACTGATTAGCTATTTTTTTCATTAAAGTGATATTTACATTATGCAATCGAATTGAATGGATTTGGGCCATTCGGAGTCGGATACTCGTGGAAAGAGCGTGGTTTTGATTTGAGTAGTGCAGTCGAGGTAAGTGGCTTGCCTAACTCTGTGTTGGGGACTTCCCCTAGGATATTTTAATATTGTTTTATGTGGTTTGGGCGCTGTGTGCGTGAGGTGACGAGTACGTACACGGGACATTGTTGCTAAAACTCCATTCTTCCCTCTATGTCTTAAATCATTTCACTCCTATTTCACTGATTCATGTATCGACTATGTAGTTTAGATTAGTAAATAGCATGCCTACCGGTTTTACTTGAAGTTTCCCTAGTTATTACTATGTGTACCATGTACAGGTAGTTTTATCCATATTTTTGTCTGTGATTTTTTTCCAGAATTATTTTAAATAAAAATTGTATTCGGTATTTGCATTGCATAGCATATTTAAATTGGGACTACGGACGAGATTCTGGGAGCTTTCCCTCTGTACTGCATTACATATTTAAATTGGGACTACGGACGAGATTCCGGTAGCTTCCCCCCTGTACTGCATTGCATATTTAAATTGGGACTACGGACGAGATTCTGAGAGCTTTCCGCCTATACTACATTGCATATTTAAATTGAGACTACTTCCGAGATCCCGAGACCTTTCTGCCTAGTAAGAGAGCGGGTTCGCTGCTTCATTAAGGGAATCCATCCTAGTATTCGGACGAGTATGGACAGAGGGTTGGAGATGGATATCACTTACCAGCAGGCAGTGAGTATTGCCAGGAGAGTAGAGGGCACGCTCGCCCGGGACAGAGAGGTGAGGGAGGCCAAGAGGTCTCGAGAGACTGGCCATTTTCAGGAGATCGTGCACCAGCAGCACGTCGCAGTAGGGGCTTTGTGGGTCGCCCTGTTCATTCGGCCCTTACAGCAGCCAACGGTGTTCTATCATGCACCGCCAATATCCAGTGTGCCTCCTGTTCGAGGTGCTATTTCCGGCCAGCCCAGCAGGACAGCTCCTATTCGGTCTCAGCCGCAGCGTCCCTCCGACGGGTTGATTTGGGTGTGGTGACACTCGTCACGTGATTAGAGATTGCCTCAAGGCCATGAGGGGTGCACCTCCACAGTCTTATCAGCCTCCACGTGCTCCGTCGGGTACTCCGGCTATTCTTACATCCCCAGTTGCCACTCCACTTTCTCAGTCAGCTCGAGGTGGGGGTCGGGGAGGTAAGGGTCGCCCTAGAGGGGAAGGCCAGGATAGATATTATGCCCTTCCATCCTATTCCGAGGTTGTTTCTTCAAACTCAGTCATCACAGATATTATCCCTATCTGCCATAGGGATGCATTAGAATTATTTGATCCATGCTCTACGTATTCATATGTGTCTTATTTTGCTCAACATTTGGGGATATCTCGGGATTCTTTGAGTTCCCCTATCTATGTATCTACTCCTATGGGAAAATCTCTAGTTGTGGACCGCATATATCGGTCGTGTTTGATTTCTCTTAGTGGTTTTGAGACCAGGGCTGATTTATTATTACTCAGGATGGTAGATTTCGATGTTGTCTTGGGCATGGATTTGTTGTCGCCCCATTATGCTATTCTTGATTGTCACGCTAAGACCGTGACGAAGTCTATGCCAGGCTTGCCGAGATTTCAGTAGAGAGGCACCTTAGAGTATACTCCCCGTAGGGTCATTTCATTCCTTAAGGCTCAATGGATGGTTGAGAAGGGTTGTGATGCGTACTTGGCCTATGTGAGAGATGTCGGTGTTGATACCTCTCCAGTTCAGTCAGTTCCAATAGTGAGGGACTTTCCTGTGTATTCCCAGCTGATCTTCCGGGTATGCCATCCGACTCAGATATTGATTTCGGCATTTATTTGTTGCCGGCACTCAACCCATTTCTATCGCTCCTTACCGTATGGCTCCTCTTGAGTTTAAGGAGCAGTTACATGAGTTTCTTGATAAGGGTCTCATGAAATCCAGTGTATCACCTTGGGGTGCTCCAGTATTATTTGTGAAGAAAAAGGATGGTTCTATGCGTATGTGTATTGATTATCGGCCGTTGAACAAGGTCACCGTGAAGAACAGGTATCCTTTGCCTCGCATTGATGATTTATTCGACCAACTATAGAGTTCCAGGTTATGGCCACTGTGAGTTTCTTGTTATGTCATTTGGGCTGACCAATGCCCCATCAGCTTTTATGCATTTGATGCACAGTGTGTTCCGGCCTTATCTTGACTCTTTCATCATTATTTTTATTGACGACATTCTGGTTTATTTTCGATCGTGGGAAGATCATGAACAGCACTTGAGGATTGTGCTTCAGACTTTGAGGGAGTAGAGATTGTATGCTAAATTCTCTAAATGTGAGTTCTGGCTTGACTCAGTGGCATTATTGGTCCACATAGTGTCTTGGGATGCGATCAATATAGATCCGAAGAAGGTGGAGGCGGTGCAGAGTTGTCCTAGACCGCCATCAGCTATGGAGATCCGCAGTTTCCTTGGTTTGGTTGGGTACTATCGCTGTTTTGTGGAGGATTTTTCATCCATTGCAGCACCGATGACTAGGTTGACTCAAAGGGGTGCTCAATTTAGGTGGACTGAGGAGTGTGAGGAGAGATTTCAGAAGCTCAAGACAGCCTTGACATCACCTCCAGTGTTGGTATTGCCTACCGGTTCAGGGTCCTATACCGTCTATTGTGATGCTTCGAGGATTGGCCTCAGAGTGATGTTGATGCAGGTCGGTAGGGTGATTGCCTACGCATCCAGACAGTTAAAGGTGCATGAGAAAAACTATCCAGTTCATGATCTCGAGTTGGCAGTGATTATTCAAACGCTGAAGATATGGCGTCATTATTTATACGGTGTTCCTTGTGATATTTTCACTAATCACCAGAGTTTGCAGCACATATTGAAGAAGAAGGACCTCAATTTGCGTCAGCGAAGATGGTTGGAGTTGCTAAAGGACTATGACATCACTATATTATACCACCCGGGGAAGGCCAATGTGGTGGCCGACGCCTTGGGTCGCCGGGCAGAGAGTTTAGCATGTCTTCTGGCAGTTGAGAGGCCCTTAGCCTTAGATATTCAATCCTGAGCCAGTCAGCTCGTGAGGTTTAATCTTTTAGAGCCTTGTGGGGTTTTCGCTTGTGTGGTGGCTCGGTCTTCCCTTTATGACCACATTCGAGAGCACTAGTATGATGATCCCCACTTTCTGGTTCTTCAGGACAGGGTTCGATGAGGTGACGCCATGGATGTGACTATAGGATATAACAGTGTGATGAGAATGCATGGTCGGATCTGTATGCCCATTGTGGATGGGCTTCGGGAGTTGATTCTTGAGGAGGCCCATAGCTCGTGGTATTCCATTCATCCGGGTACCGCGAAGATGTACCAGGATCTGAGACAACACTATTGGTGGAGAAGGATGAAAAATGATATAGTGGAGTTTGTGGCCAAGTGTCTCAACTGTCAGCAAGTCAAATATGAGCATCAGACACCTGGAGGGTTACTTCAGCAGATTGAGCTTATAGATTGGAAGTGGGAGCGGATCACCATCAACTTCGTGGTTGGACTTCCTCGGAGAGGTTGGCGGAGATTTATATCAGGGAGATTGTTTGCCTCCACGGTATTCTGGTATTTATCATTTTAGACAGAGGTAGACAACTCACTTCACGGTTCTGGAGAGCCGTTCAGCAGGAGCTAGGCATCAGGGTAGAGTTGAGTACAACCAGTCCGAGCGAATGAGTCAGATTCTTGGGGATACGCTCCGTGCCTGTGTGATGGACTTCAGAGGGTCATGGGACCGATACTTGCCACTTGAAAAGTTTGCTTATAATAAAATCTACTAGTCTAACATTCAGATGGCTCCGTATGAGGCTTTGTATGGTAGACGGTGCCGGTCCCTAGTGGGATGGTTTGAGCTGGGCGAGGCCCGATTGTTGGGTGCAGATTTGGTCCAGGATGCCATGGACAAGGTGAAGGTGATTCAAGAGAGACTTCGTGTAGCTCCGTCCAGGCAGAAGAGTTATGCAGATCGGAAGGTTCGTGATTTGGCATTTATGGCTGGTGATCGGGTTTTCCTTCGGGTATCGCCTATGAAGGGCGCGATGAGGATCGGGAAGAAGGGTAAGTTGAGTCCGAGATTTGTTGGCCCTTTTGAGGTGTTGAGGCGTGTTAGGGAGGTTTCTTATGAGTTAGCCCTGCCTCCCAACCTAGCAGGAGTTCATCCGGTATTCCACGTCTCCATGCTCCGGAAGTATCACGGTGCCCCGACTCATGTTTTGGATTTAAGTTTAGACAAGTTGGACAAGGATTTATCATATATTGAGGAGCCAGAAGCTATATTGGATAGACAGGTCAGAATGCTCAGGTCAAAGGATATTGCGTCAGTAAAGGTTCAGTGGAGGGGTCAGCCGGTCGAGGAAGCGACTTGGGAGACCGAGTAGGATTTGCGCAGTCAGTACTCTCATATTTTAACAACTTCAGGTATGTCTCTATACTCGTTCGAGGACGAATGATTTTCTTAAGAGGGGAACATTGTAACCACCCGGTAGGTCGTATTGAGAGTTAGCACCCCGATCCCCTAATAATTGCTTTCCCCATGTCTATTTATTCTTTTGGGACTTGTCGGAACATTGAGTGGTGAAATTCAGAGAGTTTTTGGACACGTAGTCCTTATATGTGAATTTAAGCTTTAGAAATCAGATCGTAGTTGGAACTGTGGGAAAACGGGTCCGGAATTGGATTCCGTTGACTACGTTAGCTCCGTTGGGTTATTTCGGAGTTAGGAGTGTGTCCGGAATGTGCTTTCGAGGTCTTTAGTAGATTTAGGCTTGAATTGGCAAAGTTAGAAATTCGGCGATTTCGGCTGATAGGTGAAATTTTGATATCGGGCTCGGAATGGAATTCTGATAGTGGCTGTAGGTCCGTTGTATCATTTGTGACCTGTGTGTAAAATTTGAGGTCATTCGGACTAGCTTTGAGGTGTTTCAGCATCGGTTGTAGAGTTCGGAAATTTCATAAGTTCTTAGGCTTGAATCCAAGTATAATTGGTTATTTTGGTGTTATGTGATATGTTTTGGAGGCGCGAATAGGTTTTGATAAGGTATTAGGACTGGTTGGTAAGTTTGGTTGAGGTCTCGGCGGCCTCGGGGATGTTTCGGATGCTCAACGGGTTTTTTTGGAACTTGTAAAACAGCTGAACCATTTCTGGTTCTGGTGTCTCGCACCTGTGATGGACTTTCCGCAGGTACGGACACACAGGTGCGGAAGAGGGGATCGCAGGTGCGAAATTGGTCAAGTCAACCAGTTCTCGTAGGTGCGGTTGTTGTTCCGCAGGTGCTGAGTCGCATATGCTGCCAATTGACCACAGGTGCGGCCCCAGGACTTTTAGTAGTTTACGCACCTGCGATGGATTTTCCGCAGGTGCGGCCCAAGGGGCGCAGGTGTAGAAATCGCTGGGCATTTTATATCAAATTCGAGGGCTTGAATTTCATAACTTCTAAAAATAATTTGGAGCTCGGTGTAGGCGATTTGGAGTGAGTTTTGAGGAAAACCTTCATAGGTAACAATTCCTAACCCTATTTTCTTTGTATATCATTAATCTATAGCAATTTTTTCCAAGCAATCAAGGGATTTAGGTGAAAACTCATGAAAATGGGAAGAAGTTTCCCCAATTAGGAAATCCAGTAATTTAAAAGGATTTTGTTGTCGGTTTTCGATGATTCTTGTTCGAGTGAGTTCGTGAGTGAATGGGTGATCTAAATTTGTAACTTTTACTCGATTCCAAGATGTGGGCCCGGGGGACTTTTTGGTGATTTTCCTAATTTCGCATATTAGCCCCAAACTTATTAGCTATTTTGTTTCCTTAAACTGATATTTACATTATGCAATCGAATTGAATAGATTTGCGCCATTCGGAGTTGGATACTCGTGGCAAGAGCGTGCTTTTGAGTTGAGTAGCGCAATCGAGGTAAGTGGCTTCCCTAAATTTGTGTTAGGGACTTCCCCTAGGCTATTTTAATATTGTTTTATGTGGTTTGGCCGCCGTGTGGGTGAGGTGACGAGTACGTACACGTGCCATTGTTGCTAAAACTCCATTCTTCCCTCCATGACTTAAATCATTTCACTCATATTTCACTGATTTATGTATCGACTATGTATTTTAGATTAGGAAATAGCACGCCTACCTGTTTTACTTGAATTTTACCTAGTTATTACTATGTGTACCATGTTTAGGTAGTTTTATCCATATGTTTCCCTGTGATTTTTTTCATGAACAGTTTTAAATAAAAATTGTATTCGACATTTTTACTACATAGCATATTTAAATTGGGACTACAGACGAGATTCTGGGAACTTTCCCCCTGTACTGCATTGCATATTCAAATTGGGACTATGGACGAGATTCCGGGAGCTTTCCCCCTGTATTGCATTCCATATTTAGTTTGGGACTACGGACGACGTTCCGGGAGCTTTCCCCATGTAGTGCATTGCATACTTGTTACTGTGATATATGATGTGCTGAGCCTAGGGCTCCTTGATATTATTTTCTTTTAGCTCATCATTCCTACTGATTTGCCTTAGCTTATTATATCTCTATGTTCACATTGTATACTATTTTACTATAAAAATCAAGTAGAGCCTTAACCTGACCTCGTCACTACTCGACTGGGGTTAGGCTTGGCACTTACTGGGTACCAATTTGTGGTGTACTCATGCCCTTTCCTGCACATGTTTTTCATGTGCAGATCCAGGTACCAGTGCTCAGTTTCGTGGCTAGGGGTCCGAGTAGGAGCTTCTAGGAGACTGAAAGATAATTATGCCACATTCCACTCCTGACTTATATAGATTTTTCATGTAAATTCCCTTACATTGTATAGAGATTATTTTGTCTTTATTTTATTGCTTCTACTTAGTATTTGTTTCCGCAATTAGGTTTACCTAGTAATAGAGACTAGGTGTCGTCACGATGCCTTCGGAGAGGAAATCGGGTCGTGACAGTAGCAGGATATGATAGTATGTGCCTACTATATAATATGAGTGACACCCCATCTCGAGGTAGTTAAATAATATTATTTATGTTGCACGGGGTGATCCTTTAGGCTAAAAGACTTAGGACCCTCCCATCTTATTTTTCTTTTATTTGAATCAAGTGTTTGTACTCATTTATTCAAAGCCTTTTATTCTAAAACTTCGTCCTCTCTATACATTTGTTTATCTGACTAATTCATATAATTCAAGTTCGGCTGGGACCCACAGTTGTGGACCTTGATGACTGTCTAACACCTTCTTTTCCAGGTAATTTCGAGCCCTTACCTAATATTTGTTGATGTAAACTAGTTAAAACATAATTATTTTAAAATAGGTGCCCTAACGCACCTTAAAATTCGTTAGGTGGTGACACTCCTCTTTTAATACCCATTTAAAAGAGTTGTCACATGTCGAAACCCGAT